>JAODTR010000002.1:584514-615110 GCA_025399935.1 Amblyopsis rosae | reverse complement strand
CACGTCACATGACGTCTACCTGGTACGTTCTCCAGCTTGTTGCTAAACAACGGACGGCGTGTTAGCTAAGATAAAGAACGTTAAACACGTCACATGACGTCTACCTGGTACGTTCTCCAGCTTGTTGCTAAACAACGGACGGCGTGTTAGCTAAGATAAAGACGTTAAACACGTCACATGACGTCTACCTGGTACGTTCTCCAGCTTGTTGCGCAGCTCCTCGTTCTCCTGCTGCAGCGACAGAACCTCCTGCTCCAACTCCAGGCAGCGCGGACAGTAGCTCTCCTCCTCCTCCTCTTCCTCCTCCTCCTCTTCCTCCTCCTCCTCCCCCTCAGGCAGGGTAGAGGAAGGGTGGCCGTAGGACTCGGAGGGAGCAGGGGAGCTCCAGCCTCCCGGGCCGTGCCTGGCGGGGGAACCCTCGGGGCCCTGCTGCTCGTCCTTGAGGCCGGAGGCGGTGGCGATAGGGTGGGGGGGCTGAGGCTGCGGTGGCCCGGCCAGCAGGTAGTTCTGCAGGGAGTCCGTGAAGATGCGGAGGAAGGCGGAGGTCTGCTGCCGGCTCCACCGCCTCCGCCGCGCCTCCTCCTCCGGGTCCGTGGTTGTGGAGGTGCTCTCCTCCGGCCGGGGCTCCCCCGGGCCCAGCCCCGGCCCCTCCTCCTGCTTGACGTGGGAGGGGAGGGAGGAGGAGGAGGAGGAGGGAGGCTCCAGGAGGCGGCCGTTGTTCAGCAGGCTGAGCACACGGCTGCACTGCTGGGCGAAGGCGTCCAAGATCAGACGGTTCTCTGCCGGCCACACAGGAGACAGACCGTCAGTAATGTTGGTGGTTGTGGTGGTGGTGGTTTGTAATGTTGCAAATATGTTAATGGTATAGTAATTAATTCTCGAGAATGCTTGCTAACTCAAAACAAAAACACCGCTCCCTTTAATGCCATAGGGTGCTGCCTTAGAAACTCCGCCCCACAAATTGGACACACATTACGAAGGCTAGGATACTGTTGTGAGCAGTGTTCGCAACTTTGTTGGCATTCCTATTTACTGAACCAAGGCTGTGTAGAAGTACTGGATTCTTTTTCAGGACGCACAGAGAACAGTAAACTAGTGGATTGCGTGGAGATATTTGGTGGATTTGACTAAAAGTGTATTAGCTTACAACGGCTTACTGTACCTTTAATTTAAATGTATGTTATGCAATGTATAACAAGTTATCACTGATGACATGCTGCTGTCATTGATCATTTGTGGTTCACACACCATTGCAGGCTACAGCACTTTGGTAGACTCCAATAACAATAGCATAAAGATGTTATGAAACGTGTTCTGTGATTTCAAGCTTGTTCACCCAACATGCTGCTCATAAAACACCAAATCCTACAGTGTTTACTAAGAAACAGCCAAGCAAAGAAACTGGCACATAGCTATTGTCCACAATAACAGCCCTCTTTGTGCATTCCTCCTGGCAGTCTAGGCACGTCTCAATGAGATGATCTCACAACATCCCTCTCTGTAATGATTATGAGTCCACTGGCCTCATGCACGCACGCACGCACGCACGGATACACACACACACACACAAACGCAACAAAATGGATCCGAGGTGGCCCCTGCTGTTTCGCCAGTCGCTGAAACGTGTCTATCAGCCCAGTGCAGATGTGTCGCATGTATTAATATGCTTGCCGTCTCAGTTTATCCGTAGATGTACTTGATATCCTCGCCCCACCCCCACCGAGCCCCGTGGTTATCGTGCGCTGAAAGCCTCATAAAATTTCATTAAAAACAACACACTTGGCTGAGGCAAATTTATGAGTCCCATTTATTTTAATCACAGCTCTTTGGGCAGACTTTTAAATGCAGCTCACATTATTGCGGAGCACAACTCAAGGCTGAGTCCCACACCCTCCCTCAAAATGAGAGGCATGTCTTCATGTTGTTTACAACATGCAGGGACAGTGGTGAATTGTACATTTTCTACAATGGGGCCAGAATATTGTGTGCAAAGCTTGTGAGAGCAGTCCATCAATAACATCCATAAAGCAATAGTGCATATAGGCATAGGCCTAAAGGACATCTGGCCAAAACACAAACTATTCATCTTTCTATACACCTGCAGTTTACAATAAACGATCTAGTGGGCGAGGCTGTAATTAAACCACATGTACATTAGTTCATCTATTTTATAGATAATTGTATAGATATGTGTGTTTTCTTTTACTGTATTAGCACAATGTTGCAGAATTACATGTAGACGAATTCAGATCGTGAGCCCTACAGTATGTAGATTAAGTAGCTGAGTGCAGATGTAAGAACAATAAGCAGCGGTGAATTGAGTCACCGCTGCTAGCATAGATAAAGAGATTAATATCTGATTACAGGAGGAGATGTCTAATGTTTAATTTAGCAACTGCAGGGATTAGGGATCCTTGCTTTCATCTTAATGGAGTCTCTGCTGGACGGGCCCATTATGAAGAACATATTCATTCTGAGCACGTCACGTTTAATGAACACTTGTGTGTGAAAAATAGGCATGTGACAATGTGCGTTTAATAGGAGTGTGTGAGTGCATGTGCATATAGGCTACAATTGCATTGTGTGAGTGTATTTGCACCCGGGTGACTGCAGTTATTTGGCAGTTTACATAAAATACAATGAAAACACTGTTTTGCAGTATGGGCATTAGACTGAAGCCACCAAGGAGAGATACAAATACTGTTTAAAAAGTAGGAATACATTGAACACAAAATATACCAAGTCATCAATGTTATCTTTACAGTAAATTCAGGTGTTAGTCTACCCTCTGGCTAAGATTAGTGGTTAGGTTTAGGAGTTAAACTTTACCCTCAGTGATTAGGGTTAGGATTATTAATTATATTATGATGTGCAACCATGCATGATGACACAGTGTACACAGTTTTGTGTGTAGATGGCTGAATAGCTGCCATGTGGCCATTCTCACCTGTGTGCAAATAAACATGTGGGCTATAACAACCCTGGTGGAAATGTAGCATTGCTGCCTACAAACACCTGGGTGCTAATGCTGTAGCAGCATCTAACCATAAACACAGGAGTTGGTGTCACTCTCTGCCTTCACTACAGAGCCAAACAATCACTCCTACCAGGAGCAGAATATATGCAATGGTAGGCTGTATGTGTGCTTAATGCTTAAGAAATGCTTTAATGTATTGTTTTGTGCTGCTCTTTTATGTATTGTATTGATATAGCGTTAATAAAAGAGGCAATGTAACACAGAGGCAACACAAGGATCTTTACCCTGAGGTAAATACTGGCAATAGGTTATAGGTTAGAGTGGGTACATCACGTCACATCACGGGGTAGTAAACGCATCACCAACACTCACTCAATAAGTTCGAGACCCACCTGAGCTGATGCCATAGGTGCAGTCCGGGGACTGGTGATTCAGTGCGGTTCGCGCCGAGTGTCTGGGCTCAGCGTGCGTGACAGTGCCGCTGCCCCCGCGCCGCTCCTCGCTTCCGAGTGTCGCTGCCGCTGCCGCGCTGCCCGCTGTGGCCGAGGTGGAAGTCGCGACTCTACTGCTGGGCCTGTTCTGGCAGGGGAACCGGGGATGCTGCTGATGCTGCTTCAGCGGCGCCGAGTGATGCTGCTGGCTGCTACTGATGGCGCTGGTGGTGCGGTGGAGCGCCTCTTGTTGTTGCAGCTGTGGCGGCTGGAAAGGATGAGGCTGACCGGGGTGATACGTGAAATGATGCCCGCCCCCGTCACCAAACGCAGGGACACCCACCATGGTGGGCCTGTCGTACCGCGACTTGCCGGCGGAGCGCTTACTTTGGAAGGGTTTGAGGCTGCTGTATGGACCGCGCTGCTGTCGGGACATCTTCGGGGGGCAAGGCCCTTCATCCGCGGGTTGCATTTCTCCCTCCATAACGGCTAAGTGTCACTCGGTTTACTCGCGGTTGCTATTGTAGGGTCCTTGTGTGTGTGACAGGCTGACTGGGGGTCTATTTTCGTCACTGACTGTCTCGGTTTTCCTCACGCACACACTGTAGTCGCGGGGTGGGCTTACTGGGCTAATTTACTGACAAGCCCTCTCGCCAATCCCCAGACGGGCACGCCGATGTTAAAGCGCGACGCCAAGAGGGAAATACAGGCGGGACTTATGCACCCCACTGCCTGCTACCACTGGAAACAATGGACTATGGTGGCGTGCGTGCGTGCGTCTAGGCTACACTAACATAAAAAGAACCGCAGAACGAAATTTCTGCGATTGAAAGCAGGGGCCATTTTGCCACTGTGAACATGCCATTAGAAATAGTAACAAAACAAAACAAAACAAAAAAAAACATTAGCCTCACACATATCGACATATAAGCCTATAGTGTCTTTTTCCATTTTAATTTAGGAAATATTTGATAGGATATCTGAATTAATTTGATTAATTAACCAACAATTGCTGAATTGGCAATTTTATTCTCAAAAACATTTAAACAAAATGCTTGGTTTACACCACAGGCTCGTCTACATTTAAGAGAAATGTGATTGGTTGGTTGAATTTAAAGTAATACATTTTAATCGAGTCATAGCCTAGTTGTAGGGGGCTACAATCTTAAAGTTAGAAAAGCCACACGGGGGCGACTGTAGCATATGTCATATGAACAGCACAGGGGTCTTGTGAGTCGAGGCAGGGAAGTCCTGCTTTCTGTTTTTATTTTATTGAGTCGATCAACGTTTTATTATGCAGCAAAACTAGGTCTACTAGAAAGTTGTGCCTATTATTAAAGTATATGTGTTTATTCGCATAACGTTGTTTAGCCAACGAATACAAATTTAATTGAGGATTTTGTAGGCCACTTAATCGTGTTTGTATTAAACATGATGTATGCTATTATAGAATATGTTACACAAAATTGCATTTGCAAATGACATTGGTGCACCACTGCCCTCTGAAACGTGACACGTGCAGCGCACGTATGCGCGCGCGCCTGCAGAGCCACTCACAAAAGCAACAGATTTCAAGTGAAGTGGACGCCACACGCTACTGGCAAACCAAACACCGCATCTCCGCGGAGATCAACTAATCAATGGATTACGACAACCGTGGCTCTCTATTAGTTTTGAGCGAACAAGACATCGGGGTTGATTTTGGCGAGTTGTTGTGGTTGTCTAAACGCAATAATGATATTTGGTGACTTTACTTGGGCAAAGGTAAGATCTAATGCAGCATTTGGCTGAGGGGATATAGGGGACTTTGCCCAAAGTAGGCCTAGTTTAATGGATGAAAATGAAAATGAATGAAGTAAAGCTACTGAAACGGATTAAAAGTTAAACAGAAATAAACGGGACCCAGCCGTAAGCACGTGAATAACAAAGATGCATTTCTGAACAAACTGACAGAGCAGCTGTGTTAGACTGGCAGGGAAACGTGTGTAGTAGAAGCTACTATTGTCGCCGGGATGGTGAGCCTGCTCAACTGCCTGTTATTGGGCTATCTGACCTGGAATCTACGGATATCAGACGCACAAGGGGAGTACTGCCACGGATGGCTGGACAGTAATGGGAATTACCACGAAGGCTTTCAGTGTCCGGAGGACTTTGACACCATGGACGCCACGGTGTGTTGTGGCTCCTGCGCGCTGCGCTACTGCTGCGCGGCTGCGGACGCGCGCCTTGACCAGGGGACTTGCACCAATGACAGGGAGCAGGACAACACTGAGTTTGCAGCCCGTGAGTTAAAGCGTTTTCATTTGTAAAATGTATTAAGTAATATTATACTACGATATTAATTAAGTTAAGTAAAATTCAGATTGTTATTTAAGTTTTACATGCATGCCAATTATGCCAACGTTTTAACCTATTATGAAAACACAAAACAACAACCACTTAACCAAACATTTAAATAATTATAAGTAATAATAGTAATAGTAATAGTAATAGTAATAATAGTTGGCTACCCTATAAGTGTAAATATATTTTTAATATTTAGGAAAATGTATACATAAAATGTTTTACCCAATTTAAATAGTATAGCCTAATTAAATACATTTAATTAATTACATTATTTATAGGCCTAGTGTCCGGATTATTATTAATTCACTCACACTATCAGTCCTGTTCAATATTGTCAAAATATAAATAAACAAGATATCCATGCAGGCCTATGCGGCACCTGTCGACTAACAATGGTTTTATATATTTCTTAAGTAAATTAAACATAATGTTGGAAGGCTACCAGAGTGCCACTTTTTCTTCTTCTATGAGTCAGTTGTGTGAATCTAAAAGACACCCGGGGATTGGGACGCACACAGAGCTACGTGGGTTTTCATGCACATTTTCTATTTTTTAAGCCGTCAATGCAGCAGTGTCCCACATTTCACGCACCGTCATTTTGGTTAGACAGCGCACGCATTTTAAAACTCAATCTACCCCCCGTTAAACAAGGTTAGGCCTATTACACTTGTTGATAAGTCTATTCAATTATCACGTTTTAATTTAACGGCTATCTCCTCAAATATTTATTTATTTTCCTGAATGGATAATTCCTTAAATGGACTTGGGATAGTGTTGAGAGAATTTCCTAGTTTCTTCTTATAAAAACAAATAGGCCGAGGCGGCCTATATGACTTCGCCCATGCGAAGAACTTTGTAAGGTGTAATCTGATATATAAATCTCCAGTTGGTGAAAGGTTTCTTTAAATATAAATTATTCTGTAAATAATTGTTTAGTTTTGTGCTTTGCATATGGCTAGTCCTTTATATGGATTAAATATTTACATGCATATTTAATGCTTTTAGTAAAACACATTGTCAATACAGAAATCCTCTAAATGTGATAATTGTCAGTTGTAGTTTAACAGTCTTATTTTTACATTTCTTTAAATGTGTGTGTGTGTGTGTGCGTGGATGTGCATTATTGTTGTGCTTTGTGACAAAGTTATCTTATGTCCTATATTCTGTAGACTACATGAACTATAATAAGACATACCCTAGGTCTGTTGGGTTTCCTCATTGAGCCAGCATGCTGGAGAAAGATTGTTGATAAATGAACATATGGGTGCACTGTCACACACACATTGGACATCAAGGCTGGGACAGTGTTGTGTGGTGCGGTCTGCACCACGTTTTTCACAAATAACAGGCAGCTACAGTAGTAATTTGACAAAAGTGTATTAGCTTACAATAACTGACTCCACCTTTAAGGTACTTTATTGTGAGGGACTAGCCTTGGTGAACCCCCCACATGACTAAGACCTCATCTCTCATCCCATACTGTAACGGCCTGTGTGACAGACCAAACAAGTCTAATCCCCATGACGATATTCTCTGAGTTTTACCAAAAAATCTTACAATCGCTGTTAGTTATTTTATTGTGCCTGTTCTAATTGTATTGTTCCTGTTATAGTTACTTTATACTTCATGTTGTATTTCATGTTGTAATTCATGTTGTAGTTCATATAGTTCCTATTCCTGTTGTAATTCAAGTTGTAGTTCATATAGTTCCTATTCTTGTTGTAGTTCATGTAGTAGTTCATATAGTTCCTATTCATGTTGTAATTCATGTTGTAGTTCATATAGTTCCTATTCCTGTTGTAGTTCATATAGTTCCTATTCATGTTGTAATTCCTGTTGTAGTTCATATAGTTCCTATTCCTGTTGTAGTTCATGCTATAGTTCATATAGTTCCTATTCCTGTTGTAGTTCATGTTGTAGTTCATATAGTTCCTATTCCTGTTGTAGTTCATATAGTTCCTATTCCTGTTGTAGTTCATGTTGTAGTTCATATAGTTCATATTCCTGTTGTAGTTCCTGGCTGCGTATGCTAACCCTGACTCTCAGTGAGTTATCTGCTGTAGCTCCATATGCTAACCCCCCATGTGTCCCCCCCCCTCCAGAGCCCGTGTACGTGCCCTTCCTGATGGTGGGTAGCATGTTCGTGGCCTTCGTGGTGGTTGGCAGCCTGGTGGCGGTGTACTGCTGCACCTGCCTGCGGCCCAAGCAGCCGGCCCACCAGCACGCCATGCGCTTCTCCCTGCGGGGCTGCCAGGGCGAGACCATCCCCATGATCCTGACGGCCAGCGCGCCCCCCAGCCTGCGCACCCCCTCTCGCCAGTCCAGCACGGCCACCACCAGCTCCAGTTCCGCCGGCGGCGGGGGCGGCTCCGTGCGAGGCTTCTCCCTGGGTGGTGGTGGGGGGCCTCAGGGCCCCAACCACCACCTCCCTGTCCTGCTGGCCCCGCCCCCTCCCCCCTACACGTCCCCCCATGCTGCAGTCCACCAGCGCGGTGCCCACCTCTCCTCCCTGCCTCCTCCCCCGCCCTCCACCTCCTCCTCTTCGTCCTCCTCGTCCTCCTCCCACACACAGCTGCAGCTCCACCAGGCCGCCCTGCACCCCCACCCCCACACACACCAACACCACCACGGCACGGGCAGCTTCCTGCTGCCGCAGCCCTTGTTCTTCCCCATGCAGCAGCCGGAACCCTTCGCAGGAAGCAAGGGCTTTGCAGACTTTGGCCAGAGCTGACCCCACCCCCCAGTCAGTAGGGGCGGAGCTAAATCATTCACTGTGGATATATGGGGGTCCGTGTGACACGGGCTACACACACACACACATACATTATATACACACACAATACAGTAGGCCTACTGCATATACACACACACACACACAGATGGTGGTGTCGTGCTGACATGCACGGGGCAACAACAGTGTAATCCCAGAGACATGCCCCTCCCCTCCAGACACACAATCCAGGCCAGCTACACGGAGACGGACGCTTGCGATGGAGCGCGTTGACCGACCGTGCTCAGTTTGGTTCTCTGCCCTAGCTGCCAGCAGACTGGATGCACATGCTTTTGAATGTTATGCACTTTGTTAATATCCATTCATGGTCTTTTGTTCCTTTAACAGAATACAAAAAAAAAGATACAATAAAAGTTAAAAGTACATTATAGCTACTGTACACTTCTGTGGATATTACAAGGAAAATAAGTGTTAAGTCTTTCAAACTGGGCTTAGCATTTTAATAACTGATTGAAAACCATCGGGGTTAAATGTTTATTTTGGGGTATAACATTTACTCATAACTACATTGTCATATACTTTTGATACCTACTGGCTGAACTAGGCATTTTGCACATGACCAGGATTCTGGCATGTGTTAGACAAGCATGCTGAAGAAAATAATGAAATGTCATTTTAATTCTTGGTACAAAAAAAAAAAACATCTTGAAAGGATGGAAGAGTCTATCATTCTTCAAACAAAAAATATTAATAGTAACCATGGTTGCTGAAGTTCCCTACCTGGCAATCAGTCTTGCGCCAGAGTTCACATCAGGAATGCAGCTCTGAGATCAGTCATTGTCAGTGCTCAATGAGCATGGCGTAGTCACAGTGTTAAAGACAACTAGCCTCAGAGTTTTGGGTTGCACCAACAGGTATGTCAAAACCTCCACAAAGACGGTTCTGTTCGTTGCTTATTTGAGTGTGAAATAGACTTGGCAATCGCTGTCACGTTAATGTCTCATTCTGCTCTGTATGTTTTATGCTGCAACATTTTGGTTTCCAGGACATTTTTCCTAATCTTATTCCATGACTAGCCTATACCTCGTGATCATTTAACTTCACATTCTGATATATTAGAATTTTAATAGCTGATTTGAATGACCCCCCAGATACATATTCTTCATAGTAACATAGTATGTTTAGCATTTTCAGATGCAACCCCCCCACCCGCCCCCAGGAATTTCTCTATTTCCAAAAGGTCCAATTTGTGTAATTTCCAATATATTTACCATCTAAGAAACACATTTTTGTAAACATTCTAATCCCGTTAAAAAACTAAAATTCAAATTAAATAATTTAAGACTTCTCATTTAAGAAAACTGTTATTTTGTTGTGGATGCTGTATTTATTAGAGCTTTAATACAAAACAAAATGATAAAAACTACATCTGTGTGATGACAGGTGTCACTTGCTTAGACTATGCCAGGATACACATACAGGGACACACACAATCATAATCTGTATACTGTAGTGGGTCGGTAAACATTCGTGTTGGGCTGGACAATAATTCAACATCAATATATACCGTGATATACATTTTTTCAATAATGGTGATATGATTTGTAAATGTATTACCGGTATTTCGATAAGAGTATGGGCTGTTTTCATGTGCCAAACAATTTGATCAACTCTCTCATCTAACAGCAAATGTTACAAAAAGGCTTAATATTATGACTTTGTCAGCTTTCTAACAGTCAGTAATGTCTTCTGTGGAACTTGGCTGCATCTAATTAATAACACAGTGCTAGTCACACGCACACCAGAACACTATTGACTATCATAAACTATAGTACTAACAGAAATAAAATAACATTTGAGAGTTTTGTTTAGTTATTTAACTGTGATTTCACATTTCTTGTTTGTATAAAGGTTAAAAGGTGTACATTTATTTGTACTTTTTTAAAAATATTAGTTTCATAAGAGGTTTCATAGACTTGCAAATGCATTTTTCAGAAGTTTGTAAGTACTCCATTGTGGGTGTTCATAGCAGTTTTTGTAAGGCTTATATTGTTCTTATAGATATCAAAATTGTACTATATAGACATAAATTCTGAAATATATTGTGATATAAATGTTGTTCATATCGTCCAGCCCTACTTTCATGACAACTATTCTGCTGACATTTGTTGTTCTGCTTGCAGTCTTAAATTATTCCCATAATCTCCCCTGCCTTTTCCTGTTTAGGTTCTCATTTTGTTTATGTCCTGTTTGCATTTCACCATCCTCACCGATGCTCACATGATTATCTGGGAGGAGATGCTATATGCAGCATTTATTTTCAGTTTATCCAGTAAGTATTTTCATCAAATAGCACTCAAACAAGTTGTGCCTCCATGTTTGCAAAGTTTATTTCAATAGTCCTTCATGGCAGTAAACGACAACACATAAAAGTTTGCAGTCCCAACATGCAGAACAATCATTTAACAAAACTGTACTAGAACCCATTATTCCAATCAAAATGTAAAAGTGCATTTTTCTTCAGTAAAGTGACCAACACTTGAGGGAGAAGTAGTACAGTTAACACATATCCATTCATGCAAGCCACAACCATTCACAGACTTTGTGAATTCTGTTTTTAGGAATAAGCAAAGTCCAACCCTTCCACAAAAACAAGAGTCACATTCAGCATTTGGAAGCTTTTGACAGCTGATGACAAACCAAGTAATAACTAAAGAATAGCACAACAAAAACCGATTGCTATACTCTCACTAAACCAAGAATAGAAACACTGAATGAAAAATACAAATTACAAACATGTACACCCAGAGAAATTCTTACTTATGCCAAAATCAAGAACCATAGATCTATGGTACATTGAGGGCATCGTGGAAGCGAGCAGAGCATAGGGGTTAACAGCTCCCAAGACTGAGCCTGAGAGCTGGTCACAAAAGCAAAACAAAGAAAACATACCGTGTACACACACACAAGTACAGAAAACAAGCAAGAACACACCCACACATACAGCGTACTGTTAGTCCAACATTACAATACCTGGGTTCGTGCAGACTGACATCTTGAGCAAGCGTACACCACACACACCCATACACAGCTATAGAATGAGGACTGAGGTTCTCATAAGAAACAGACATGCAAAGCATACATATAAGTTATCCAGTGAAGGTTATGCACGCACGCACGCACACACACGTGGACGCACGCACGCACACATGCACATGCAGACGACAATACAATGCACATTCGTACCGTCAGAAAACGCATCTCCCATGGGGAGAAGAAAGCAATCACACAGACACAGATTATTACACATTATAAATAAACAAAGCAGTAACAATATTAATAATAAGACATTTAAGAAAGCTCAGTTTCCTCATTCTATCATTTACAGAAAGGAAAACTAAAATAACTTAATGACAACAATTCATTACAAAGCCGGTTAATGCAAAATTCATACATCTCCAATATAAAAATACAAATTCACAAAATAACTATAGAGAGACCAAGTAGTTTGATATTGTTGTGGAGTTTCCTGGCTAAAATTTCTCTCTCCCTTAAGCTAATGGCACTTATGATAGAAAGATAAAATCTCCATATTAAGGGAAATACTATCGTGAAATTGAAGCCACCACTTTAAGTGTAAAGAAATTCAACAAGACCATCGTACAACCTCGCCCATTAAACTCAGGAACAAAGGAACCTTGGTATTACATGTGCCACAAGGCACTCTTCTGTGTTTTTCTCACATAGTACAAGTAAAATACTGTGGTAGTGGTGGGGACAACACATGCGTCTTTTCTAAGTTTGTGGGGCACTGTTCTATGCTAGTTGGCTTAACTATTCTTGACTGTGTTTCTATAGGGAAAAAAGGTCTAGGCACCATTGTGATTGTTGCAGCCGAGTAATGTGTGGAATGCAATTGTTTCTTATGAGCAATCAAACTGCTGTATATAATGGTGGAAACCAACCACAGCAGACAAATTGATACCAAAAACATCAAAAAACTAAACAGAAAATAAGAAAAAAGAAAAACAGGCACATTATCAACATTCTTTAAAAAAAAATAAGATAAAATAAACCATATATATTAATAAATAGGGAACAAAATGGCTGAATGCATAAAGAAATGTAAGGCGTTATCAAACTAGATATTACTCTCAACGTAAATAAAACAAATAAAAGAAAACATTAAAATGTCTGGTCTGAAGTAGTCCATTTATACATTTAGTATAGTGAGTGAATGTTTTAAGTTTGAAAGTTTTCTAATTTAATCACGTTTGGCAGAGTGTTTTGGCAATCGTCTAAAAGTTTAAATCAAAATTCATAAAGTCATGTCATATTTTTTCTTGTTAACGTTTCTAGTATATATACGTCATAGGGGTTGACCGAATATTTAGAAAGCAGATGATAATACTTAATACGTAAAGGAGACCAATATTTGTGTCCGATATTCAATAAAAACAATTGTGTCAAATGTACATTACATGTACGCCAACAATAACTGCTGTGACATGTAAACAAATTATATATTAAATTCAATTTTCTGCATATTACTAATCGATTGCCTCCACTGCTCTCCGTCACAACACGCTTCACATAACCCAGTCAACATGCTATAACGATGATGGGAAAATGTTTGAATATCGAATCCAATCAACTGGATTGATATTCAGTCAACTCATACAGTACTAGATGTTAAATGTCAATTAAAATAAATGAATAAAATTATAAATATTGTGTGGAGATGAATCACATTAATACTGAGCTACAATAGTGAGAACTTCAGACCACAGATTCCGCTAAAAATGCAAGCAAAGTGCTCAAAGTGTCTGCGGGACGCACAACTATAGCAAAGTGAACACCTTTTTTTTTTTTCCCTAAACATTGTTCCTTGTCCTACTCTCCTAAGCCCCCCTCCCCCTCTTAAAGAAGCGCTCCATCTGCGTGTCATGGTCACGTTTATCCAAAGATCCCTCCAGGCTGGGGATGTAACCTAGTCGCACCACCACAGCCTCCCCCCCTCCTCTCCGCCTCAAAACGCCATTGGAAACGGCTGCTGTATACTGCGGCTCCGGCTCGGGAGGGGCGGGGCCTCACCACTCATTGGTCCTTTGCTTGGTGGTGTCGTAGGCTCTGATGACATCGGACTGGGACACCACACCGTTTTCATCCTGGGAGAAGGCGTAGCCATCTGCGAATGGAGCATGGTAGTTTAAATATGCAACAGGTAACAAGGGGGCGGACATGAACAAATTAGGAAAAAGCTAAATCAATTACAAGAAGTAAAAACTAGGCAAGCCTAGTTCAGCCGGCTGCAGGGCTTGCGCCAACACCATATGGGGCTGAACAATATGCAATACACTTCTCCTGTGGGGGATGTTGCACATGGTGCATTAACACAACCTACTGTCTAGAATGTAGCGCATGCGCTTTTTAACAAGGTCATCAATCAGTCAGTCAGTCAGCCAGCAACATTTGTTCATATTGGCTGTTCCCGCTACACGTGGTCCAAAAAAAATATGTTTATTTAATATGTTTTTAACATAACCAATATTAAACAGAAATACAAACATTAACATATGGAGGGAAGATAATAAACTAACTAAAAACAAAAAACCCACGTGATCAAATCCCCCTTAATAGCAGTTGGGTTGTCCCGTGACCTTTCACCTTCCTACACGTCTAAAGTACATGGCCCGCAGCATAGGGTTCTATCCTGCCCTTTGACCTCCCCTCCCGACTCACCTTCGTCCGTCAAATGACTCTGTCGGTACCTGGAGGCCAGCGGACGAGTTCAAAGTGGCCCGCTGTGGCGAGTGCATTGTGGGAAATAACAGCGCAACATTTAATGAATGACATCTCCCGCTCTCTAGAGAGCTCTAAACGCACGGCAGGACACACAAGGGAAGGAGAGGAGGCCAGCACAACCACAGCAGAGTGGTAAATACGCGCAAAGCGTTCTGGCAAGCTAGCGGGGGCTGGCTTGTACGGGCATTGGGTAAAAGTGTCACACAAACTCATCCTCACCTAGAAGACAAACGTCAACATCAACACAATAAAGAACCTAATCACAAAAAAGGAGGGAAAAGAAATCAAAATGGAGGAAACACAGCCAATCCCATGCTGTGTGCGTTCTGCTCGCCTTTCTTTCTCCACTGCCATGTGCGGAACTCATCCCGCTTTTAACACGAATGCTAGAAAGCAAACTGGGAGCTGTGGGGCCAGGCTATTCAAAGTGAACGGCCTCTGAGACAGGATTATAGGTGGGGACGACCTGCCTGGTTTGATGATGCCCCCGCTGGACGGTCGTGAAGCTGTCTGGTGGTGACGTACGTTAAAGCAACACTCCGAGTCCCCTGACCAACATGTGCTACGGCAGTCTAATTTCTGTCTCATGTCTGCTTGTGCTATCTTGTGTCGAGATCATGGGTCAGTGTGAGTGAGTGAATAACGAGAGAGAGAGAGAGAGAGAGAGAGAGAGAGAGAGAGAGAGAGAGACACACACAAAGACAAAGAAATAAAGTGACTTACGGAGCAAGTTCTGCTGCATGGAGTCAGACCGGTAGAGACTGACTGTGCTCTTTTTGAAGACATTCTTCAGAAGCTGGGCCCTCTCCGTCAAGCTAAACACACACACACACACAGAGGGACCGTGTTAGAGTCACGCTGAGCCCTGCAGGTAGACTTAATGACCCGTACATCAAGCCTCTGTCCAAGCAGCTCCAACCCACCAAACACTTGGCCTGCTGGGAGAGACGGTGTAGAAGTCGCACTGTACATGTACACACGCACTGTACATGTACGAGCACGTGTCCATCTCAATGCGTTTCTGTGTCCCTCATGTACGAGCGCACGCACGCCTTAATGCCCAAGGCCAAGGGCATTCAGACGGGGGGGGGGGGGTTTCATGTCTTCAGGTTCTGGGACAGTGGCCAAAACACGGGGCTCACTTTCAGGCGCTAGAGATTTCACGCTGATCTGTCCCCTGGACTGATGCCCACCGCAGGTCTGGAGGACCCCGGGGAGACCCCCACCCCCCCCACCTCACACCCAGTCCTGGATGGACTCCCGGAGGTGGGTTTGGTGGTGCAGGCGCGACGATGCTCGGCTGTAATAGATGCGCGCCACAATGGGACTTTCTCTAACACATGATTGTTTTTCAAAGCTGTGGACGTAATGTGTCATTTGTAGAAAATTATTCACCCTCTAAGTAATTTACCACCAAAATACTAATGGAGGATGGAATCATCATCATTCTGAATTGTTTAGCTCACATTAGCTATCTTCTCCTCCTCCTCTCTTGGCCTGAAAAGCCTCTATTCAAGTGTGTACGAGTACAACTTTCACACTAACCGGGTGAACTATTAACTATAGAAAACACTACTAAAGAACACCTGCACCATGGAACCAATAGCACTATTGTTTGTGTTCTTGTTGAATTTGATATTCACGAGGCAAGTGAACATATACATACACTGTATTTTGGTACAGAGCATGTTAAGCTCAAAAGTAAACCAATCGGTTTGTTTCAAAGCAGGCACTCCTCCTGGAGATTATGGTCTCCTACTGTTCTCTAGCCCTCCCCACAGCCAAACACACAGCTGTATTTCAAAACAGTGAGATGGGGAAAGACACGTTTGGTTCTGTGGAAGGGTAGCTGGACGTGTAACCCTAAGGTTCCAGTTACAAGTTCCATAAGTACACTGCCCAACTGCTTTAGCCTTAGTACTTTTGCCAGTAACTAGTAGTGTAACTAATTCATATTTGCAAAACAGTAATAATATTAAAATATAATAAAATAATAATAATAAAATTACTAATCCAAGTAACTAATAGTTACTGCATCACAAAAACAATATTATCCTAGCAAACTTATGGTAGACTAATTAAACCAACCTGTCCAATCATCTGGTTTGAGAGGATGCAATGTTTTCACTTTGGCTGATTGTTGACTCCTAAGGATAATTATTGTTCCAATAAAGAGGATTAAATTCTAAAATGAGCTGGCTACACAGGTTGTCATAGTAATAATAAAGTAATAAGTAATAAGTAACTAGTAACTTATTACAATTCCTGAGTAACTTTCCCAACACTGTTTAGCAGCATAAAACCCTTGGGAGCGAAAGAGACGTAATGAAGTGGTGCTCGATGATACCTCTTGCCGTGGACTACGGCTCCTGGGTCTTTTGACAAGGCCTCCAGCTCCTGGACCTCATCCACCAGGGTCTTGAAACACACCTTCTTTACTCTGTGTAGAACAAACGAATAATGTCATTAACTGTACAATCATCAGTAAATGTTAACATTCTCATTCGTTACTCAACAGTGTAAGCTATTTAGGAAAAAGAAAACCATTTTATTTTCTTAATTGTTTAGTATAACTTAAGGATGCCATGTTAACTTTGATGTCAACATTTTCGTTTAGTTTTCAAATCTATGATCGACACCCAAAATGAAGCCTCTTTCAGTAGCATGTCATAAATCATATAAACATAAAATGCATAATATAAACAATGAGAGCGAGTGAGCGTGCGGAGGGAGACGGAGACTCACACTTTATAGGCCACGTCAAAGACCAACGAGGTGATTGGGATGAAGACCAGGCCCGTCCAGAACACTCCCGAACTGAACATCATGTCGGCCTGACACACACAAACACAAGGTATGAGATGGGCTCTTCCACCACCACAACAACATATTGAAGACTCCCCCGAAGGCATGATGCCATTATCTTCTTCTACAACAACAATGGCCAAAAACACTTTTGCGTTTTGCGAGTGGGTGGCTCCAAGTGTCTCAGTCACAGGATGTTATCCACTGTAACTAAATGATACCATGTTGATGTTTGGGTTTCCTCTAAGAGATCCCCTCCCCTTTCCCCCGGGCTCAGGAAGTACCTGTGAACTGTTACAACAGTACGATCCTTCACATAGAAAACAACTCCACTTTGTGGAGTGTTGAAAAGCCCTGTCGATACCCCATAACAGGATGCATGTGGTTTTCAGGTCAACGTGCGTGAATGCAAATGTGTTAAGTACGTTTAAATTGAGTTACATTGCATTCATACATTTGTCTGACCCTTAGTTTAAGAGATAGGGATGTCAAGCTCTTTTGATGCAATGAGATTGAGATTAAGGTACAACATCTTGGTATCGTGGAGGAATGAATCCAATCTCTGCTTTAAAAGGACAATGTGATTTGGGTACTGAAAGCTATAATGGATTTGAGGCACCCGCCAAATGGCTTGCGATGTGTTTTAAGGCCAGCCAAGTTGAATTAAAGTCCACAGTCACATACAGAAAGAAACATCTGCATGTTGCCATGAATTGTGAATAATAAACGATGAGACAATGTTTAATATCTATCAATGTACATATTGTGACAAGACAAATGTACAAATGAGATGACAAGAAGATTACATTTGGTTACACAAATATTTATCTCGCCAGATATCACGTCGGCAATTTTGGAAAAAGAGCATTGTCCCCTTCTGTGGAACACACACAATTCATCAGTGTGACAACATGCAGTTCTTCACACTGAAAGCCTGCAAAGCTATATAGTTCGATGGTCTATGCCAGTGCGTTCCAATGGGCCTAATGGAGGAAGAGGATCATCACAGCATGGGTTGAACCTTTCAGTCCTACTTGTGGGGGGCATGTTTGCTTTGGCAAGACGGCATTGAAACTATCTGTCATTACGTGTCAAAGAGCAACGCACGCACTTCTTGCATTGCAGCCCGGGCCTTACATGCTTGTGCCGCTTGTTCAAACTGCCGCGGCCCCCAGTCAATGACTTTCCTGTAATGTGAAACATGCAGGGAGGCCCCCAGACAGTCCTCTGAAGACACGAGAGGCTGTGGTCTCTCTCACACACACACGCGCACACGTACACAGATCAATGTCAAAAGAAAGAAAGCGTTCAGGTGTTCTCAAATTAGCTGATCTGTTCATCATTACCAGCAAACAAACTTTGAAGTCTGACATGACATCGGGGAGAGAGGAAATCCCAAATGACTGGAAATCAAAATGGCTTTTTCCCCCTACAGTTCAAAATTGGACGGGAATGAATGGAGCTTTTCTACCATGTTCAGCAACTGAAGAATAGTTTAAAATGAGGGAAAATTGCAGAGAAGCATGAGATATTTTGATGTCAATTTTGAAATTATACAGCCCTAGTGAAAACACGGACTTGTCTTCATCGTGGAGCGTTTTAAAGTATTTTTTCAGTTTCATCCAATGTATCATGTATTATAATTGGGGTGTTTAGGCTGTCTTGAGAGACTTCTGAAAATAAACCACTCGTGTTTGCTCAACATATTAAATCAGCGTAAGGTGCCACCAAAATAAACCATACACTTTTACAATGTCAATTTATGGACAAAACTGACATGATATGGTTGAATAAATATTCCATTGCAAAAAATTATATATATATATATATTCACACACACACACACAGTATATTTTACTTAGTTTATCATAAAACCATTATTCATGTAATATAAATATATTCTACTCTACAAAAACATTCCATGTAGCAGCAGTGCACAATACACAACACAGCTCTAAATATACAGTACACCACATGTATAGAAACTGTCATTACATGTCAACATGTCTTAAATGTCAGCATTATAGATTAATATCAACAGATGTCTGTTGATATTCAAGCAGGCTCCATGGAGATTAGCTGGGTCAGCAGTGTTTGGCGGATGCTAGCGTTGGCCCATGGCGGGGAGCCCCTGGGTGTGGCACAAGGGGGCTCCAAGGACTTCAAGGTTGGGCGTTGGGAGGGGGAGACGGGGTATGTTTAGGACAAACCAATAAACTCTAGCTAAGCAGATGGTTGTGTTCCCTACCACGCCAGAGTTTGACAGGCCATCATACTAGTGTGCGCGCCAATGTGGCACAGCCAGGCGGTACACTGCGTGTGCACCATGGTGCTACGAGCACATGCCAGCACATTAACTGTGATGTTCGTGTAACTAGAAGAAGAGTGTGGAACCATCCGTACTATCCACACCAAGAAGACTGTGAAGGGAAGCCGGTGGTTCATTTGTTACTCGTGCACAACACATTTGTTACGTGAACCTTTATTTAAACTTTTACGTCTAGTGTTGCCTTTCTGGTCTCATGCACAGTGTATTAGAAAGGTTTAAGCGTCTGCAAGCTTCTGGAGTGGTCACGCGGTACGGTGAAAGTAGCCCAATACAACAAGACAAGCCTGATACGAAGAGAGAACCCCGATACGACGAGAGAAGCCCGATACGCCAAAAGAAGCCTGATACGAAGAGAGAAGCCTGATACGAAGAGAGAACCCCGATACGATGAGAGAAGCCCGATACGACGAGAGAAGCCCGATACGACGAGAGAAGCCCGATACGACTATTTCTTTTACACCACTCAATGCTTGGCTTAAGCATTGGTAATATGGCATTTTAATGTATGAACACTGTTCCTTAGCATTGCTGAACATTATAAACGATAGATAAATACAACGCTCCCTGCCCGGCAAATAGCAGTGCTTAATGGTTGTTATTCCTGGAAGAATTGATCAGGGGAATCCATCAAAGAGTCCGTTGGTCAGTCGGCTCACAGCGATAGCAGCTCCAAGAATGTTAATGCGTCCCATTGTGATGGTAAATGTGAGCAGGAGAGGAGCCACTAGTTCACTATTCACCCTGTGCGGAGGCCCTTAGCTCGGTGGGTCCACAAAGCATACAGTATAGAGAGCAGCTACATACAGCGCATAGGAAATCTAGGAAGTGTATATTCGATATGAGCATGCGCACACGCACACACACACGCGGGCATGCACACAGACTCAGCTCTTTATCAAAAACATCCCGTCAGATATGAAAGGCTACTTTAGAGGCTGCACCACTTCCCAGAGATGCTAATATTCAGACACTAGTTGCATGAGCACACAAGGCCTCTTTGTGCAATATGGCCCCCCCTCCACCACGTCTGTTTATTAGGTACTGTAGGCTCCTCCAGGCGGGAAGGTTATGCTAAGGCAGCATGCTTTGGTCCGCCTCAACCACTGCATGGGAAAGGGGAATAGGGCTGGGATCTTTATAGTGAGTACATCACTATAAACATCCTCATTTATGTACGATACATACTGCAATACAATTATCTACATCATTTACTGAAACTTTTTATAGAGATAAAGAATGCAATGGAAATAAACCTGTTTGATGAATAATCGATGATTGAGTTCCATCCTTCCTTTTGTACATTTATTCCCTTTTTCTCTATATTTTCTTTGTGCTTAATGTATTGATACTAGGGGCTTGAATATCGATATGTTGGCGATTATTAAGCACAGCCTTACTGTAAAGCGGAGGAGAAATCGCTCCGGGGGGAAGTGAAGGAGAGACAAAATGAATAAAAAGAAACAGAGAAAGCCAACAAGCAAGAAGAAAAGAGAGAGAGAGTAAAACCAAGTGAAAGACGAAGGGCAACCATTCCACCAGGTCCCGGGGCCTTGTCATCACGCCACAGAGGCAAAACAAGGAATTCACAATCCCCCTAAGTGACGCCTGGGGTTCCACACCGGGGAAAACAAACACCGGCTTTCTCCACGGAGTCCATCATCCACTCTGAGCTGTGGGTGTCGCCCCACAAAGGCACATGGGCAAACAGTGTGTGTGTGTGTGGATGGGGGAGGGAATCCTTAACGCAAACACCTATATCTCAACGCAAGTCTCACAGCTGCAACCATCCATCTGTGATTTACAACCGGCCTAGAAAAATTACAATTGTGCACAAGCAAAAAATATCACATTTTTAAAAGTCGACTGACAGTTTTACAGTCATTAGCACATTACTCATAGACGTGTGTGTGTGTGCGTGTGCGTGTGCGGCGCAAATTAAACACATTTCCACTCACTCGTACGGCATGCCCTCCCTATCCCACAGAGGCATCCTGCCATGAACAGCAGTGGGCCCAGTGCTGTGGTGTCATATCAATCACTAGGCCTGGGAGGCCAATAGGAGCTAGGTGCAAGGGTTAACAACATTGCTCACACAGCCCACACGTGGCCATTTAAGGACGCTGGCCCTTTAAGGGAAACGCTGCAACAGCCCAAGAGGGGTACAAAGCCAACAGCACCCGGTATATTGGGGGAGTCACTGGACATTTCACAGGTTTAACAGCGAGGCACCTTGCGGATTACAGTTGAACAACTGGGAACCTGAGGCTTCAGTTCAACACAGTTTCCCCCCACATTCCCAGTCCAGCCCAGTTCCCAGTCCATCCGAACGCCACTGTGGAGTTGGCGGAGAGCTGCTGAGCACGCCCTACAGCTGTGTGCAGACGCAACGCTTTCCCACTGAAGGAATCTGTGAAAAATATCTTACAAAGTCTCTTTTATTCTATCAAAGTGGATCGATGTGACTTTCTGCCACTAGGTGGCGCACCAGCATCTCAGACAAACAAATGCTCCGTGGGTCTCACACACACACACAAGGCCAGCCTGGAGGTCGGATAACAACAAAGAGAGTGTGATGCCATAATCTGCTTAGTACGCAATAACGCCACTATATCTTTACACGGAAAACAGCTGTTTGCTGCTACAGTAATGTTGAAAATATCACATAAATCCTCTTTAAGTACCCCACCGCTATGTCAGACACCAACCCTGAACACACACACGCACACACAGCTGGCACTACTCAGTGTGCATGGGAGGAGCGCAGCCCGGGGCAGAGGAATCGGGGTCGGCGGTAACACAGGTGTGGGGAGAAACGCACAGCTCAGCCAGCTGTGTTGACAAGCACAGGGAGGTCAGCAGAGCCGCTGTGGCCAGGTCCACCTGAGACGTCTTCTCAGGTGCGGCTAAGCCGCTCAGCGCTGCGATCCGCCGTGCTGAGCGCAGATGAATGGTGGGCGGACGTCTTTCCATTCCGCTGGCCGTGTCAGGACCTCTGTGGGGCGAGAATCAGGAGGCTTGGGCTCGGGCCAACCTGTGAGGGTGCGGTGAAAGGAACACCGACTGCGCTCTGGAGGGGATCTCGCACACCTGTCCTGTCAATCCTCCAAAGCAAATGCAGTCTGGCTTGCTGACGAATGCTTTCATGATGCGCCGAGCGCTGCCTAATATGCCAGAACATCAACTAGAGGAGAAGATGCAGTACATCCATAGTGCTGTAAAGACCTGGAAGGTTTATAGATTAATAATCAAACATTCCCATTAGCTAGGAGCGGTTAGGAAAACGTGAAATGCTCAATGCACAAAGCTGTGTGTCAGCCGAGCCTAGCACTACTTCAGAGAGGCCTGCTAAGTCTCAGGGGTGGAGACAGTCTCTCTGATGCCTTCTTGGGTGTCGAGGGCATGTGTCCCGGGTGCAATGATGTACGGTTGTCCCCGCGCTCGTGCAGGGGCGTAGGATTACAAGCTGCCTGCGGGGGGCTCCAGTACAGTCTTCACCGAGAGCTGCAGGGTCCTGGATGAAAGCAGCCAGCTCCCCCGACAGGAGATAAAAGAGAGAGAGAGAGAGAGAGAGAGAGAGAGAGAGAGAGAGAGAGAGAGAGAGAGAGAGAGAGTTGCCACTGCTTTGGCAATGGACATTTTTATTTGAATTATTTATTTATTACTTTCTGATTTTAGCAACTGTATCTTTATATTTTATTGTAAAGTGCTCTGGCAACATTGCTTATGTGCAACTTGCCAGTAAAGTAAATTCAATAGAGAGAGATAGAGAGAGAGAAGAGTACATTTTTGGGGCGAGTGGGTGAGTGTGTGTAAACCTGGGCTTTAGCTCATTGGGCTTTGCTTGGCTTGGCTTGGCTTTCGGGATGACTCAGCAGATCTCCGGTGGCGTTACCTGGGGATGCTCAGGGTCGAGTGGGGGCGACGTAACACAAACACGTGGCTAATTGGCCCAATTAAGTCATTGCATAACACAAGCCAGGAGCTGGAACCCCCCCTCTGGCTCTCCTTACAGAGACCCAGTGTCAAGTTCTGCTTCCATATTTCCCACCAGCATCGGTCGGCCCACGTCCGACATGAGCCAGTGGTTGTTGGGGGGGTGCTACATAAACCCTATTAGTCATTCTTGGGGCAAGCAGATGTGTGTGTATGTGTATGTGCCTGTGTATGTGTGCATGTGTGTATGCTGTGTATGTGCCTGTGTGTGTGCTTACCTCTCCAGACATGTCTGGTGCCAGAGGGATGAGGGGCCACAGGGAGGAATAGATGCTGAAGAACACCACCCACAGGCCAATGCTGCCCCAGATGGCAATGTGACTGAACTGGGTGACGAGAGGCACAATGTAAGGCTCTCCAAACATTCCAGTGCTTGACCATCACATCAGAGAACTGAGCGAGCAATACACCTACCATGGTCCAGGACGAGGTCTCAAGGCCAGCTTTGAGACAAACTGTGATGACTACAAACTATGGAGACACAAATCATCAGTCACATGCTGCTAGACAAACAATTATTTCCACTCTTAAAGGATAGAACTTGCATAATGTGTAACGCATTTTAATTTCAGGCTATGCTGATCATATAAACACTGTTATTTCTTAAAAACCAATTAGCATGCTATTGTAACAGGGTACACAATATAATCTTTAAAATAAGGTACAAAGCCTTCTAATGTTGGTAAAACAAGCAACATTTGGCCCAAGGCACCTTGCCTACTTTAACATAAAGCTTCAGGGTGATACATTAGGTATGAGCTCTATAAACACTTACTGTATAAACCATGTTGCCCAGGAGGAGATAGTCTGGCGTTTTACCATTGCCAAAGACGGTATCTGTTAAGGGAATCAACAGCAGAAGATTTTAGACTAAGGCTATGTCCCTCTTTCTTCTCTCCCATTGAGTTAGGGAGCAAGCCTGTGATCAATCAAAGAGCTATCAGGGCACAACAAAAGCCACATCGCGTCTGCATGTGCAATAATGTGGCATGTCGCATTACTGACTAAATTAGATGTAATGATGTACAAATGACGACAAGAAATCAAAAGCAAAGTGAAAACTGCTTCCAGGTACTTATTCCATTTAAGAATTGGGGAATTGGCTATTCTAAATAGTGCTGAAGACCAGAATTATGCAGCAATTAAGATTAGACATCTTGACTAAATTGTTTCAACCAATTTTAAGAAATCAAGATTATTTTCTAATCTGTGTTTGTGACAAAAAACACTAACCTGCATATCTTCCCCCAAACTAACAAGGCTAAAATAGCAACATGCGGCTGCCAACTGGGAATAAAAGAGGGTCTCCGTTTCCATTTACTTCCAACTGGTCACGTGTCTGTGTTCGCTGATGCTCTGCTGACAGCCTGTCAGTCAAGAGTGAAGAGGCTTGGCGCCTTTGTTTGGAGAGCAGGCCCACGCTTGTGTGGTCCCTGCCATGGCCAGCCAAGACTAACCCATTTGCTCAACACACACGGAGCCGAGCTGACTATTTGGCATCATAGCAGTGAGTTTGCAGTGGAGTCACATTTAACAATGAAATAAAGCATGAAACACTTAAATGAACACAAATATACATTTCTTTAAAAGTTTTGTTTTTAAAAGTGTAGTTTTGCGTCCACAATTCCTTTCGATTGAAAGCAGTGCTGAGCCTAAATGTCACTGTTTGTCAGCTAAGAATGCTGTGTGGCTTGCATTCCTCTGAACGTCTTGGGAGTTTTAGCTCACCAATGTGTGCACTCAGAAAACTAGCATGCACACAAGTCTGCTTACTAATGTGTGTCCATTCCGTTGGGGCGCGCGCACACACGTTAATAATTCATTGCGGGAGGGTTTAAGAGTGAACTAATTAGGCCAAAGTCTCCCCTCCCCTCCCCCATTGCAGCCTACAGTACAGAGGGACAGGCAGGAATCTCAAGGCTCTGCTTACCGTGCTGGAAGGCTTTCAGAGGGATCCAGAAGAGGATGACTGAGTGGAAGAGGCCGTTCAGACAATGGGCCCAGAATACCTGCCAGAATAGGGAGGGGGTGGGGAGGAGGGGAGGGGAGGGGACGTTAAGAGTAGCAGATTCCAAGAGAGAGAGAGAGAGTATGAGAAAGAGGGGTGTGCTTCGCCCCAGTCTGCCAGGCGACCCCTGACCTGGGCCCTTTGTCCCCGCCCAGCACCGGGCTAAGTGGCGGTTTTGTAGGGGCCTTGTGGCTCAATAGCCCCCCCGCTGACAAGACACTTTGTATATACCCCCCTCCCGGGGGCTACCACGGAGGGTGCTGGGCCGGCGTGTGCACGTACGCGCGGTGTGCACAACAAAAGCTGCAGCAAAACATGACTGCTTGTGAGGTGGGGAAAACAGACAGTTGTTATTCCACATAGCATGCTGCTCTAATGTACGACCTGCCAGTGCTGCAGTTTACCCTCTACCATTCCATTCCCTTCATGTGAGAATTCAGGAATTAAATACAGCGGAGAATAAAACAAGCAGAAATCAGTTTAGGAAAACACACAGGGAGTCCAAACAAGCCTGACATAAATCAAGCTGTATTTATGGTAATTAATAAGGACCTGGAAAATCATTAACTACCTGGTGTGTGTGTGTGTGTGTGTGTGTGTGTGTGTGTGTGTGTGTGTGTGTGTGTGTGAGCTTGTGCGCACATGCACATTTCAGTTAGTGTGCGTGTGGATTTTGGATGAGTCGATGAAAATCAGTACTCCCTCTCCAAAAGCACCTTGTTTCACATTTACATTATGCAAGGCTGGAGCCAAAAAAAACTCCAACGGACGATGTAGCATGAAACAGCCGTGAAATCTGTCAAGAACATTTCCGAATTTGTGCCACCCATTCTCAACTGTCCAGACACAGACACTGGCGGTATGCAGAGTGTTTTACATTAGCCATTTTCAGAAAAACTCTTGTTCAGTGGCCAACGCTTGTTAGCACCCCTTTAGCTAAACGAAATGCATACACTGGGAAAATGGGGAAATGGGGACTATTAAGGGGATTTTCACAGCCTGCAGACGTAGAATCCTGCCGACTAAGGAAAGAAAAGGAGGCCTGTGCTTGTGAGCCTTTATAACACCTTGACCTCCGTGGCATGACCTCCTCGCCCTGAGTATCAGCCCAGAGAAAGCAAAGACAGAGTCCCACAGCGATCACCAACCCCCGCCCCGCCCTCCTACTCCTCCATCTCCATGTGTAAATGTGTCAAAAATTACCTCTTACGTTGCAATTAAACATTTACCCCAATTAGCCCCCTGCTGACAAGCCCACACACCAGTCCCCTTGCCCCACCAACATCAACAAAGAATGCTAATGGAATCAATAAATGTTCATAATCATTTGTCAGAGCAACAACCCCCAAGCCCCCTCGGTATCTGCTGCCCCCCGATCAGACCTGCACCCACCTATGCGGTCCGTTTCCCAGCAGGTTGCTAGGGACCCCACCAGAATGAAGGCCCCCGGCATGTCCTGTAAAGATCTGCCCCTTTGTGCCACTTCTAATTGCCTGAAGAAAAAGGAAAAATCATGAAAGCCTGTACTTTATGTTGGGCCAAATATATCCAGGGCTTCCCGCCCCTTCCCCTACTCTTTATGCTTGAGAGAGAGAGAGAGAGAGAGAGAGAGTATTCTTCTTTAGAGCAGTTTATCTAAGCATAAAAGGTATAGCATAAAAACAGTATGTAAATAAAAATAAGTTGCGGGAAAAATTTTTTTTTTTTTTTTTATTTGATTGAAAATAATAAACCCCCCAATCCCCTAGGGATCCTGACCCACACTTTGAAAAGCGCTGGTGTAAGGGCTAATGCAGGCTGCTGAGAGGCGGCATAATTACCAAGGGGGGGCGACGGGACATGATGGGGTTGTGGTTCATTAGAGTGACTTAAGTGTCAGGAATATGTAATTAGAAGTGAAGTGGCATTCACAGTTAGCTCCGCCTTAAATATTCAAACACCCCGAGTCCCTCCCTATATTCACCTCAACACAAACAGCGTTGATTCACTAAGACAGTATCTGCTGTCTACTAAAGAAACCAGGCGTGCAGAAAAGCAGGCTTGCTAGAGGCCAAATTCCTGCCTCAGGCCAGCTGTGAGGAAAATATCCTCCAGCAAAAACAAGCTGGTGATCTGTCCGAATCATCATTTACAGGTCTTGAGAAACGGACCAAAACAAAAGTGAGGTTCCCCCCCATCAAATACATACTTTGGTGACCCCTTTTCCCTATAATTCATTAGAAATATAATACAACTCTTAAGAAAGGAAACTCACATTTCACAAACATGCATTTCAGACATCACTGTGGACTGCTCAATCAGTGTTTTGTAAACATTAACTGATATACAAGCTGACCCACACAGAATATGTGTTTAACTCCTCTTCTACATTATATATACGTTCAAACCTATACTTCAAAACCTAAGCAAGCCAAATAACAGCAATATATACTGTATGTATTATTGTTAATGCAATTATAAATAGGATGCCTAACAACAAAAATATTCCTTGTGGAGTCTGTTATCTAAACATGTAAACTAACCAACCAACTAGAAAGAAACAATAAGGCCTGGTGTATATTATTATTAATATTTTAGCTGGATATGCTGTTGTATTTACTGCTTTCTGCCTCACTCCAAGAGCAAACAAAGGCTTGCTTAAACAAAATGATAGACTTTTCCACAACATAACAGCGCCATGACAACACAGTAGCACACACTCTCGTTTCACGCTAGCAGTTGACCACCAACCCCTGAACCCCTCCTCTCGCCCCTGACCCCCATGGCCAATCGGGCTTTAATCCGTCTCCATGCCATGCTAACCGGGTCACCACACCAGTAAGGAAGGTCTGTGTCTCAGCATGAAGAAGTGGAGAGATGTCTTTATTGCCAGCAGGGAAAAGCAAATGGACACCCCCCCACCCAACCGCCCATAGCCACACACAGTGGAGAAGGATGAGGCAGACCATAACAGAGGCAAGCATCACTATCAATGTAAAAGGTGTTATGGGATGTTGTATGGGTTGTTGTTATGGGAGGTCACATCCATAGCTAAAAGTAAATGATGGAAAACATGATGCAAGATGACTCTGGCTAGTGATGGTTTTTTACAACTGACCCGTTATGAAAGCCAACCCGCACCGCCCGACCTGCAAAATGATACGTTCATCAACCACCCGAGCACGACAAACCGCCAACTTGAGCCTGTTCAGCAATGGCGATATAGAGATACCGATTTGTAATTTAACTTGCGATTCAAATGGACATAACATTGGCGCAGACAATAGCAGAGGCACCAAAGTCCTTATGCCTAAAAAGCTCCGGCAGGCTACAGCAAAGTGAGTGAGCAGCAGCCTTGCTAAACTAGGCATATTTAATTGTTTTGTTTATCTGTTAGCAATAGGCTATGCTAACATAATACATTATTTAATAGCCTATAGGCAGTAGCGCGTCTTTGCTACTAAATTAAAGTTTACGCAAGGCCTAACCAAATTCATAGTTCGGTATGACTAATACAGATTAGCCTATTGACAGCCAGGGCATGAGAGGATCTGCACCGCTGCTTCAGAGAATTATCTGTGCCATAGTGTGCGTGTGTGTGCTTGAGAGAGCGAGGATCAGAGAATCCCCCCCCGCACGCAATGATTCAGCAGATATTTTTTTTTTGGTGAGAATGCTGCGTTGCCTCATTTTGACCTGACCCACCCGCACCCGCAATATTTTCTGATAAGCTTATCCAAATCCGCGGGTTAAGGGTCGGCCCGCGTATCACTAACTCTGGTACAAACGTATGTCTGCAAATGCAGTTCTTACTAAAGGTGCTCACCTTACGATCTGAGGAGAATAAGAAGTAAGGACAATGGACGGGAAAATGGGAAAGATTAAACTTTTTTACGCAGAAATAATTACTGTTTTTAATTTGTAAAGAATGTCCATGCTCTTTTTTTGTAAGTTTCCAAATAAACATTTAAAAAGCAAACCTAGACACATCCATATTGGGATCTACATTGGACTGATCATTACAAAACATATTTTCATACAATGTATGGGTTTCTGTTT
Organism: Amblyopsis rosae; assembly: GCA_025399935.1. Classification (NCBI taxonomy): domain Eukaryota; kingdom Metazoa; phylum Chordata; class Actinopteri; order Percopsiformes; family Amblyopsidae; genus Amblyopsis; species Amblyopsis rosae. The sequence goes on along the minus strand of JAODTR010000002.1, from coordinate 585,647 downwards.
GCCTGGACACTTTGTGATGCATACGGTTTCATTCAATGAATAATTGCCATTTGCTGCTGCCCATACAGCACCGATTGCATTCTGTCATGGAAGCGTGGCTCACTGTTTCTTCCTCTTTGTGGATGTGCATTTTAGGGAGGTTTTTCCTTGTCCAATGGAGAGAAGGTGATGTCATTTGTTTCCATGTGAAATATGGGCCTGTGCAGCCCTTTGAGACCTCGGAACTAATGTAATTAAGGGCTATATAAACAATCTTGAGTGACAAATAGATGCATTATTGTAATAGAGCTTATTGTAGGAGAAACAAGAGCTTCAGACACCGGTGACAAGGCACACACAACAACATATACATATAACAGACGTGATGCAAATTGGTTGTAAGTGCTAGAACATTTAAGCTGCTTGGTTGAAGCAGTAAAGGATAGAACAATTACATTTTCTCTGTTCAGAGACAGACAGATGACATATTGAGCCAAAGTTCAAGGTCAACATTTCCACTTTGTATGAACTATATTACATATTTCTTGCCATCGTTAATAATAATAACTTTGTCATGTTGCCATCCTATTTTTACATTATAATACATTATAAAAAAAATATTTATAAATGTAAGAACATAAAGAGTCTGGAGTTACCTTTGTATTAAACCCCATTGCATTCTGGGAGGTTTTGTAGAGTTCTGGATATTTCAGCATGTTCTCTTTGCGGCATGAGCGTTCAAATATTCCCAGAGTAAGAGGAGGCAGGGCGGTGAAGATCTGGAGCAAAGAATACACAGTCACAAAGAAACCAGCCATTATTAAATGAATACAACTAGAATAAACAAAAATGTATAGATGTATTTAAGTAATGCAAACCAGAATGGTCTTAGAAATTACTAACACTAACACTCACACACACGGTACTATGTAACAATAGATAAACTGAACAATTTAATTTAAAAGCAGTTATTCTCAATTAAATTTTACTGAGTTATTCCACCCTCTCCGGGAACCATCACCTTATCGTGGTGGAGAGGTTTGGGTGCCCCCATGAACCTGTGTTGTCTGGACCCTTGTGCTCCTGGTAGGGTCTCCCAAGGCAAAGTGGTCTCAGGGGAGGGGCCAGACTAAGAATGGTTCAAAAGACCCCCA
>JAODTR010000002.1:554006-574678 GCA_025399935.1 Amblyopsis rosae | reverse complement strand
CCCCCCCCCCCCCCCCCCCCCCCCCCCCCCCCCCCCCCCCCCCCCCCCCCCCCCCCCCCCCCCCCCCCCCCACAAAAGCTAGCCCGTAAGTAGAGATCTTAACAGGAGGGAGTCTTTACAACGTCACGTGTCAGAGAAATATGGGATCGGGACTGTGTCACTCACTCACAGCCCTGTTTTTCCCCCTCTTCAGCTGCTCTTGCCTTTCACCCTGAATTACCAGCCAAGGCTTCAGGGGTGTTGGGAGGTGCAGAGAAAATACATGACTCAAGCAGAGAGCGGCTGAAGTGGCTGTGAGAGACAGACACGCAAGTTTATGGACAATGTTGTCTGGCTGTGTTCCTTTGGGGAGTGCAGCAGATCTCTGGGATAGGTTATGTGCTAGGCAGGCCCAGAGGAGGCCCAGAGGAGGCCCAGAGAGAAGGCAGGAACTCGGCAAACAAACGGAGAGGAGAAGTGGCATTAGGGTCAGCTCTCCCCGAGGAGACCGAGCCAGTGTTCTCCAGGCACACAGGAGAGCACATCAAGGAGAAAAGGCGTGCTGTTAGCCCCCATACGAAGTCCAAGGTCCCTTTTTATTATATTTTTATTAGTTTTAAAGGAAGCCGCTAAAAGGCCTCATTTACTGTAGGTTACAGTAACCTTGCCTTGAAACCTTAAAAAAAAAAAAGAGGGAGCGATGCATGTGTGCAAAGTACGTAAATAAATTGTACATAAGTACATAAAGTATATAAATAGTATGTAAGTATGTGAATAAATAGGTGTGGTCGTGATGGTGGTCATGCCACAGTTCACCCCTAGTGTTCAATTCATTTTCAATGAGAAGCGGGCGGGCTAGGCGGCCGAGGGGGGCGTGTTGGGATCAAATATGTTTCACTATTGAGGTGGCGGTGCGGTGAGACACACATTGTTTTTAATTTCACAAGCTTTTACCGTACACAAGATAGAAAATGCACGAAATATGCTGACAATGGTTATTGGACATAGTCTTCAATCAACAATTAGTAATAAAACAATATATGAAAATGCACCAATTATATGCTGTATCATATATTCATCACGTTTTGTCTTAATTAAATTATAATAGGCTAGGTTAATCTAGAGACCATTAATAAATATATATTTTGGTTAATTTACGTGGTTTGTTTACTGTTCTGTTCTCATGGTTACCTCAACAAGACGCCTCGCTTCCGTGACTCTGGGCAGGAGATTTTTCTTTCACGAGATGCGGGCAGGAGGGGGCGGGATAGAGCGGGATCCCGCTTCCCGTGTGAAAAACCCTTTATACCGCCTCTTTGAACCCTCTATTAAGCATGACCTATGGTTTATAGCATACTGTATGTAGTGTTTATAGAGCCTTTACTAAAGTCCTACAGAATCGTATATGAGCCTGAAACAAACACAACAAAGCTAATAAATGTAGACTATAAATGTAATAACGAATAAGCAGGAATCACATGCTGTATATTGTCAGAGAGAGAGAAACAGAGAGAAACAAATTCAAATAGCTAGCTATATCCAAAAGCAACGGTCCAATTTGCCTCCTGTTTGCCAATTTCCCTGGGCTTCTCAAATCAAACAGGCTTTTGTTCAACTGTGGTCAAAGAACCACAAGGACCTGGATTTAAAACCCTTAGAACAGGATGGGGAAATACACCGACCGAATACTGGCACAGTGTCTGTGGTTGGCATGGTTGTTTACTGTGCCAGCCACGCTGGCGGTATCCCCGTCTGCCCATTAATCATCAACGCAGATGGTTCCAGCCCAGTGGAAGATGACACTGCTCAGCAAGATGGTCTGAGATGGTCTGAGGGAGACACACTGACTTCTGGGAGGGGGAGACACACTGATGACTCGGGGGGAGATCGTGGGGGAGATCATGTCAGGTATCTTTAAGGACAGCAGTACTCCCTGCACCTTCATTCGTTGCAGCTAAACTGACAGTTGGCATTACTGTTCCACTCTTAATGAACGCATCAGTGGCTCTATTGTAAGTCCCTTTGGATAAGAGTGTCTGCTCAAGACTTATGCCAAATACACAGTGACGGCAGTCAAAATGTAACCTGGTAGAGTTCACTAGCAGAGATGATTAATGTTTTTAACAGATCATTAACAGCCAAAAGTGATAAATGAAGTCATGATAGTTACGACTGGGTGAAAATGTGTAGAAATTAAAGAATATCCATCTTCAGCTGGACATATTCAGCTTTCTAGTGTGTTGCCACAGTTCTGTTTACATTTGTATATTTTGTCTTATTTTAATTATTTATTTACCTTAATTTAACCAGATGAGATGTGTGTCAGTAATTGACAACAATCACACCCAAAAACACAGACATTCAACTAAACTAGGACTAGGATACACAATGAAAAAAATGATAAATAAGACAACATAAAATAAATACAAATGTTTAAAATAAGAAATTTGAAAAAAGATTATAGTCTTTCATCAAGGGAATCCGATTTCTCAGCTTCAAGTATGTCTGCAGTGTATTCAATGTGGAGGAAGGCTACATTATTCTTTACCAAGCTAGGTACAGAGACAAAACATAAAAGTCACATATAAACAAACTTACAACTAATGTTAATGGGAGAGGAGGGCATACCAAGAATTGGTAAGCCAATGTAAAGGCCTCCTTGTTGATATTGAAGGCCAAAGGTTTGTAGAGGCATTACTGACAGTCCCGCACACCCAGGTCATTCATATTCAATGTTTTGTCCCTAGAACACAAACGTAACGTTGTACGGTGCATGTGAGCAGACAGGACGGCTGCACTCTATGTGAAAGATCTCGTCTGAAATGACAACCAGGCAGGTGTGGGAAAATGCAGCACACCTGTGCGCTCAAGAAAATAAAATTAAACAAGTTTCTGGATTCTGTAACTGTATGTGTGAATATACCTATGAAGAAAAAGCTTTCTAAAGGCTAAAAAGAATACCAAAACTGTGCATCAGTGTCTTTACCCCACCTACAGTTTCAGAATGGTACTGCCACAATGCTACATTGTTTGCAAAAGAATATTAATTATTGATGTAATTTAATTTAGAATTATTTAAATAATAGCTCATCAGATTCTTCTCTGTGGGATTCTTCAGACTAAAATATTATAAGTAGTTCTTGTTTGTAATTGGTTCTCATAAGTAAAAAAAAAAAAAAAAAACTATGGCATTCACACTTCACTTGAACTCTAGCGCCACCTTATGGTTACACCATAGTCTCACTGAGCTGACAGGCCTTGAACAAAGCCACTTTAATCCCAAACCTTACCTTCATTTACCTTTACTTAAATTTTCATTGGCACATATGAGCATCCAATGGCAACCCCTGCCAAGGCAAGTGCCACAGTCTACCCAGCAAAGCTACCTTCCCCCTACATGCACTTTCAAGTTACTGTATGATTGATGGCGTCTATTTGTTGGGGCAGTTAAGGGGCCGTGAAGACCATGCCAGGTGGTTGATTTATGAGCGTGGCTCCAGTGTTTGACTAGTGCTTCCACTCAGACAGTGCTCACAGGGAGCGCTTCATGCTTCCTGGTACTGACGAGCGCACAGGAGCGCACACAATTTCAGATTCTGTGTCAGGCCAACATTAATCAAGCAGCTAGGTTCTAGGTTCAGCTTGCATTGAGACAGTTCTCTTGATTGCACTGCAGATTCACTCTGGGCTTGCGAACGGATGCTTTGTGTCGGAGGGAGCGCATTAGCCTGCGTTAGCTCGAAGGCATTGGGCAGCCAGGTACTGTAAACAAACCGCTTGTGATCTTGTTTTCCAAAGATAATTACATTCAGAGCCGGAATGCTTCTTGGCTGATACGGGAACCAGGACACTAAAAGGGACCACTTCCAGGAAGGCATTGGGCAGGTACTCATTAAGTGGTGGGCGGGCAATATCGATGTCTGCTCGATGTTTCCATCCATATAAACGTATTTGTTCAGGACGCATGCTGCCATACACGTAACACTGTTAACATTGAGCAATGCCAAACTATATCCTAAATATGAATCCTGGTTAAAAGCACTGTTTAATCACATCTTACCCCATATGTGCCTATCTAGTGTGTGAGTGAGTGATGAAACCAACCTTTTCTATGAGTTCATAGCTCTCCTCCATCTTGAGGGCTCTGTTCTGCAGGGAGGTGGAGGCCCTGTGATAGACCTGCTGCCACTGTTGGTAGGACGACTCGGTGATGTCAGTCACAGCAAAGCACAGGGTACGCAGCCCTACGCAAAGATCATAGGTGGTTGCTGCTTTGCTTTGACATCACATCCATGTCCGATAGACTGCTACGTTCATGCAGATGTGTGTTTGCTGCATCCCTTACGAATAGTATTCGTAAAAGTATTTAATGTTGTTTTTAAAATGGTATTCGTCGAATACAATTTAAAAGCAATGTTAATTACACCACTCCTGTAGAAGTGACAGAAATCCAAGGTGCACAAAATTTGCTCTAGGTTTTTTTCCCCAACGTTAAGGCCGATGACATCACAATGTTTTGCTAGTTTCCCACTAGGGGGCAGTATGTCAACAGAGAACCAGAGAGCATATAATGCAGTTAATATTGCCTTGCGCCCTCCCCTTCCCCACACTCAGATTGATTGATTTTCCAAAAATTGATCTATGATTCTAATTCGCCTCAGATGCAAATGCAGAGGCGATATATCAGTGACCAAAGTATCAAGAGTAAGAAAAGGAACAGGAGAAACCATCCTGCATGTCATTTTATTTCTCAAACACAGGGGGCACTGTTACTCACCCTCAGTAGCGAACTGTTCCAGGTGCTTCAACGTGATCTCTTTGTACCTGGAGCTGTCAGACAAACGGTCGTAGATCACAGTGTCCTACCGGGGGAAACAGTGGATGCTCAGCCGCAGAGACATAAAGGACCTTCTGCGACTGCAACGCACGGACGCAGTGCGTGGAGATGAGTTAGCCTATGCGTACTTGTATTGTACTAGTTTGTGTTGAATAACAACCATGGCCATCTCAATGTCACACTGTTTGTCACACTGTGTAGACTCTACATTGAAGCGGAAGGACGTGTATATGCACATCATGGGCCCAATACCATACCAAGTAACTATATAATAACTCATTAATCTAGGCATACTATATAAAGTATGAAAACAAAGGCAAAAATAAACTGTTGCTGCTCCATCCCAGTGCAGCAATAAGACACACGGGATGTTGCACTGACTCTGTCAGCCATGTGTCACACACAGGACAGGCACTCGGCACTGCTCCAGCAATGCTGGCGGTGGCCTGACACGCGTTGCCATGGAGACAGACAAGACACTCACGGCTCCTTTGCAGTACAGGCGGATCTTCCCGGATGGCGTGCGCATGATGACCGACATCCTCTTCCTTGTGCTGTAGGGGGAGGGGAGGTGCGGTGAGAGGGTAGAGAAAGAGAGGTGGGGGGGAGGGGGGCGTGGAGAAAAAAAAAAATAGAGAGAGACAAAGAGATGCAGACGATGGACAGAAAGAGAGGGAAGGAGAAAAGAGAGAGAGGTGTACAGAGAAACAGAGAGAGAGAGAGAGAGAGAGAGAGAGGGGGGGTGTGAAAGAGAGAGAGGTTTGAGATAAAGCGATAGAGAGCAGGTGGAGAGAAAGGGAGGGGTGTGTTGAGAGAGAGAGAGAGAGAGAGAGACACTGCAGTTCAAGATGTTATAGCCGCCCATGCTAATTAGCACAGTGTACGTGCTAGCACACTGTGCCGTGTGCTAAACTTAGCAGCAGAATAGCCCATAGTGCACAGTGTGCAGACATCCCTCGCCGGCCCCTCTATTAACACACAGGACGCCACGCCTAGCCACGGTCACGTGAACTGAAGGGTTTGGGGGCAAATTAGATTATCTCAGTGGCAGAGCTGAGACACACACACACACACAACGAACACACAGCGCACACACAAACAATCCCCACACTCGTCATGCGTACACACACCACAAGATCACAACGGAACACACGCATCATGATATGTGCAATGCTGTGAGTGCAGTGCAATGTGTTACCTTGTGAACTCCAGCACGTGTAGCAGCTCATACCTCTCCTCTTTTCCCAGCTAGTACCCAAGAAAACACAGACGCCACCAAGTCAGCACACATGCAGTGCATACACACACGGCAGAAATCAATACACGAGACACACTAGGCTAAAGCCTGCCTGTGAGACATCTTATCTCTTTGCAAAAGCCCTCTACAATCAGGTCTTAATTGTGCTCTACCTGTGTTTATCAGTAGGCTGCTCCGTGCTGATGTCAGCACAATAATACATTAAGAGGTCAAATTAACGGCCTTAATTGTAGAGACCGCTAGGGACAAGACGGCATGATTAAAACGGTGTCCGTTGCTTCAGAAGGTCTAATAAAAGGTTAAGATGCGTACCAGAGTCACGGAGAAAAGGCTCAGCCTGCATAATGTATAATGAGAAAATAGTGTTGGCCGCTCTTCCTCTTACCGCAGTGCAATTATTAGGTTAGTCTTTTAAAGAGACAGTTGGTTGGGATGGCCTTACGTTAACAAGACACAGTGCACCGCCTTGTAATTTAATCACAGGTGACTTGAAGAAAGCTGTATTCCCTTACTTTCCCTTACGGCTGCATAAGGGTTTACTTTGTCTACATTACTGTTGTTGTCGTCGTTACGTCAGTGTAGCCGACAAGGGAAAATCTATAGTTTTACACGCTGCAGAGAAACCAAACGTCTGTGGAAATAACTGTGACATGTGGTGGTTAATAAAATATGTGGACTAACAAGGTCATTGATGAGCTTTAGTAAAGTAGCAGGGCTCAATAATAAGACAAAATCCTTTACTGTAGTGGTTCTATGTGCAAACCACTGCTGTTTTGTGATAGGTCATGAGAACAATGTCTTTCTTTTTTTTTTTTTATACAACTGGTTCTATGAGACACACATTGTTGGTGGTCACAAATTAACTTTTCTTTCTTGCGGTGTAAGCTTACCGTTTCCACTATGACACTGTCTGGGGTTCTGCCAGTGAACACAAAGCCCAGAGTCCGTGCTGCTCGGACCAGCGCGCCTTCATCTTTTAAACATAAGGAAAAACAAAACGACTAGCTCACCAAGAACACAGCTGCAATTCCACAAAAAGGCAGAGCAAGACATGATACTGACTGTAGCATTTGTGTGTTGTGTGCTAATTTAGTCACTGGGACTGGTACAGTAGGCTGACTGCATATGACGGCTACGGGGTTAAGAATAGCTCTTTGTCTTATTGTTTACACTCCATTGAGAAAACCTTGTTTTGATACCATTCCCTGTGCAGCTATACATCTCAAATCTCTATTCTTAAAGTACCAAAAACAAATTATATTTAATATTTATATGAAAGCAGTAGTAAAGTACTGTATATGTGAATAAAGTAATAATACATATAATTTATAGAGCGCCTTTCAGGGTCCTCAAAGACACTTGAAATTTTAATTATCCTAAAAAACCAACACTAAAAAAAGCTGGTGTGAATAGATGAATTGTGGTTAGAGATTTATAACGCTTTTTTATTTAAAGCTGCTCAACAATTTAAACTGATGTATTTGGTCCAATTAAGGCCACATGCTGTATCTCTACAAGAAAAGCTTTGCTGATCTATCTAATCAAGTCTTTAGACCTGACAATCTAAAAGACATACCCCCTAAGAACATGTATGAGCAGGCAAATGTTAAAAGTGACCTAATACACTCTAGCCAATGACATGAATAGGACAGTGGTGGCGCCCTACTACTGCACTGCGTTTCCCAGCAACCGCTGGGCTTGTAGGGCGTACTGCACCTGGGGAGGCAGCCTGATAGACAATCCTGCCGTCGGTGCGCTCGGGGACCGCAGTGTGACATGTGGACATCATGGTCATGAAGTCCAGGATGATTGCAGCCGTAGGCTACAGAGGGAGGAGAGAGGGAGACACTTAGCCGACTAATGAAATGATGAGAATGAAAACTCTTACACGGACAGAACTTAATACTACATTATAAGTTAAGTTAATATTTCCCCACAAAAATGATTAGCGATTCATCGGTCAGTGATGAAATTCTTGAAAGTCTTGGGGCTGGCACCCCTCTCTACTCATCCGCCCCAACAAACTCTTCCGTGGCCAGCTGCGTTTCAAATCAAATGGTGAGTTGCGTGGTGACAACTTTAATACATGTACAATCACGCCATAATGCATTTGCCTGTTAATGGACCTTTTCGCCAGGGTTTGATTGACATGCTGCCAGACTAATCAGAATGGCTGGGACGTTGCTATGCGCCGCAGTTTGCCGGTCAAACAAGAATCAACTTGAATCACTAGCTGCATTTACATGGACCCTATTATTCCGATCAGAATAGAATTAGAAGAAAATTCTCCAACGCCCCAATCGGAAGAGAAAACCCCAACCCGATTTAACTTTCATTGTGAAGCAGAGGGCTAATATAAACACCTTCAATTATTATTATTCAATTATTCAAAGAAGAACTCATCCATATGTGGTCAATCATAACTGGAAGAATGTAGTACTATTCCATTACAAAGCCAAGACAGACACACAGACACCGGTGCTGAGGGATGCTTGTGACTTGTACATGAGCTAGGAGGCACATAGGCCCGGTTCAGTATACCGATCTGGTTGCTATAGCACCCGTCCGTAACCTGTACAACAGATTCAAGCCAATGGTTTCTATAAGGTGTGGACTGTAATCGAACTGCTAGGCTCGAGTACGCCTGGCAGAAGGGAACAATCAGTCAATGAGTCAACATTATGTGTGCTATGAACCTATACAGCATGTGGGCAATGCTCATCTTCAGCCTGGGCTATAAGAGCAAGTCTAATTCCAGCATGCATCTCCATCATCACGTCCCTTCATGTGGGATCTCACTGATGCGAGTGTTCCATGGAACCAAAACAAAGCCGTGTGTTTGTGTGTGTGCGCATATTACATCTGCGCCCCGTGATCTTCTCACTGCCTGTGACAGCTCCTGACAGACTGATCCCTGCCAGAGGAACAAACGCTCTGTACAGGAGTACAGGGGAGGGGAATAAAATGAGTGGCTGTGAGGGCACCCCTCCCTGCTAATATGGTGTGGTTGTGACTGACAGGTAGCCCCTAACAGTACTGAAAGGAAGCACCTGTGAACCGGCCTTGAAGCAAGCACACCAAATGAGTAGCAACATGGCTCCCCAATAGTGGCTCAACTGAAGCTGCCCAAAAGCAGCCCCAAAGCAGCCCTGAAACAGTAGCCCTAAGGTTGTGCTGAAGCAGACCTGAAGCAGGCCTAAAACAGCACTAAAGCAGCCCTAAAGTTGTGCTGAAGCAGACCTGAAGCAGGCCTAAAACAGCACTGAAGCAGCCCTAATTCACGAGGGCAAAATAATGTATACATTGCGTGTTGGTTTGTTTTGAGCCAACTCTATTGAAAGGCTCCACAGAAGTATTAACTGATGTGAAAGAGGTTTGGCAGCATAAGAAGACCTCAGCAGGATGCACCTTCAGCTTGTTGGGCATCTTGGTCTCAGAACTGTTGCACCCTTGACATGTATTTAACTTTTCTATGGTTATGGAGAAAATACATGTAGTCTGGTGAAGGAGTACTTGGGTGTGGCGAATTGAAAGGGGGTAAAGAAGCCAACCACTTGGTCACTGAATATCAAAGACCGCAAATATCCGCAACAGGATATTCAGGTGTTTCTCCATACTCGTCACATACTCGTGGACTGATATGCAGTACAACACAACATGTGCTACATGTGTTGAATAGAACAGACATAATCATTGCCACATGTCTGTACAGACAGCACCTCCAGTTGGGATCAACACAGGCTGGAGTGCTGAAGGAAGATAGTGGAAATGTGAGTGGTTGTTCAAGAGGCTCACATCGTCAGATGAAATTAACACCTTGTTTGAATTCCAGTCTTTTCCTTTCCTTACTGCTATGACATGGTGATGCAATCCTTATTTGCCACCTACCGGCACAACCTGACAGAAAATGCAGCAACTTCTGTGGCGTGAAGATGCCGTGTTCCACAATAAACAAAAATACAAATACGAACAGTAGAAATACTGTAAGCATAATATATCCCCTTCCAAAAGCCTTTATGGGACATATTGTGGTAAAAAAAGAGTTGCATTATCATTTGCAGAGATGAAACTATAGTGGATACCAGACACCCTCATTGATGTGGTTTTGGCAGGGGGGAGCTCTCCCGTCATAACGCCACAAACATCACAGTGTTATAACTTCCCTTCCCCGGGCAGTACTACTGTACATAATTAGAAGTGACATTCTGCATCCCCCACGCTGTGTGGAAACCCAGTGACTCAGCCGGCCAATCAATCACACCTTGCATCTTTCCGAACGCCTTGGGTGGCAGCCACGTCTCCTGACAGAACCTACTGCATACCACCACACAGATTTTGAGACGAGTTGTAAATGTGAGAAGAGTAGAAGACAATGGCTAACATTTTTGTTCAGAAACAAATATGTTAATATGCCAGGTGTATCGCTTAGTTACAGTGACAACTATACACAGAGGCCTGTCAGAATGAGCCAATGCATTATTCTGATAATGCATGTTTGCACTGTTCACTGTTAAGAAACCTTAGTTTCTCTGCATAGAACAGGACTTTCTCTTGGTATAGGAATTGTTAAATGTTACAAAGAATGCAAAATGTGTATACGCTTGCCTCTGTTCAGAACTATACAATGCAGCTAATTCAACTCCTGCAGTAAGGCCTAATTTTAAATGCTCACAATGGGAAGACTACATTAGAAAACTACACAGCCCATTAGATTCAGAATCCCTCTTAAGTTTGTCCTTATTGGCGACCATCCCTCTAAACGGGTGACAGTGAATGCTGTAGTTGCTTACGTGATTACTTTGGAGGTTTTCCAGTAAGCTCGGGTCATTAAATCCAGCCTCCTCTGAAGACTCGGTGCTGTGGCTGAAGAAGAGAGACAGAGGAGACACTTAAAACCAAAGAAAGAGCTAAACTGTTTGATAAACACATAATGTACAATACAACACACTGAATAGTACAGTATTGTTTCGTAGAGTACAGTACTATTGTAAGGTACTTGAGCAAAATAAACTCAAGTAACTGGTGGACCAAAAATCCAGCTTTTATAGGAGGTAACTTGTCAAATCATATATATTTTAAATCTAAATCTGGAAGTCAAAGTACCTTTATGTCCTGAAAGATACTATGTTCTAATGCCAACATTTTAATTTGGAAAATAAATTGCCTGCCAGTAAAGCAGAATGAGCCAGAAAACCAAAAGGTATTAGAGTTGTTAAACTGCTGTATTTCATATTGACATTCACCACTAGCTGTATCAAATGGTACAATGCAAAGTTCTCCAGTGAATCACTTGTATTTATTCTCACTTATACATATATTATTTTAAGTCCTTGCTTGTAGTCCCTGTTTCAGAAGCATGACAACAGAAAGTGCAGAAAGATGAGAAGCAGGCTGTCTTTCTGGAAGCTAAAAGGATAGTAATATCCCCCATCACTATGGCTCTCAAAGCATTAAAAACACACTGAACCCAATTAGCTCTGCATATCTGCACAGAGGTCACTTGTGTATCAGCAGGCTTCAGTTGATTAAATATTTTACAGTCTAAATATTTTATATTAAAAAAAAAGAAAGAAAAAAGATAATAGAGCATGTGTTGATGAAATCATTCACCAGAGTGCAGTACAATTCAGATACCATGGGAAAAATAAGTGAGACTGCCGAGAACAGGCCTTTACGCTAAAAACAATAAACACATGTATTCATTGCACCGTGTTTTAGTCTTATTGCAGGGTCTATATAGACAAAAAAAAAACAAGCCTTCCAGAAGAAATCAATCGGTGATTCTGTGATAAATTGAGTCTGTTAGATTAAGTCGACAGAGCCCTCTATGGGACTGTGGCTATATAGAATGGTTACTGAGCCTGCCATTAGACAGCGTAAATCTTTCTGTTCCCTTATGTTGACCCTGTAAGATCCATTTGGCATCACATGGTAAGGGGTACAGTACTCAGCCAATAATCACAGTTTTGGCAGAAAGGAGGGCCTGCAATTAGCTGTAAAGGCCAGTGTAAATTCAGAGGAGGGAATGGATATCTCTCCCTCACATTCATTTAATGCAATTAGAGTTTTCTTTCCACCATGGCCCCACCGCCCTCGCACAGCAAACGCAAACGTCATTTGGGAGTTTGTCTGCATCAAATAAATGGCTATTGGTTATAGCGTTATATTCAATATGTGGCTTCTCCTTGTGTTGATGTCTTGCAATGACTAGGTGAGATCATTGGTCATGTTGTTCAGTCACGCTCCGTTTGGTTCTACATCCATCTACGCCTCCTCTGAGGCCATTTTAAGACATAGGCATAAAAGAATAATTGCATTTGAAATGTAGACTGCCAAAAAAAAAGGCCTTTGTGACCATGTATAGGAAAGGAGTTTCTAAGCCACGAGCCTTTGTCTGGGGCAGCAGTTGTGCATCCACCCATGTCCATCACTGTGATGAGATTTCTGGGGCTCGAGGCTCACTACTGACCACGCTCGGTTATTGATTACGTGCTGACACGCTGAGGTCCGGTCACTATAGGAACAAGGGCACTGGTTGTTCACAGTCGATTGCCCAAGACTTGCTGCATTGCAAGCATGTGAAAGACCACAGTGTTTTGTTGCAAACAGCTGGGGAGTGGGAAGGGGAGAGGGGGAAGACGTCCTTCCCATACCCTTTACCAACATGCTGTCTTCAGTAAACATGCATAGCTAGAGAATGCATTTGCTGTAGTTCGGTCAGCCCACTCTCTGTTGACACACATATCAAACTTACTAAACTGCTAAACTAAACAGAACTTGGTTTGGCCGACAGGAGCATCCGTACATGGAAGGAATTCACCTTACTGCACTGCAAATCATAAGGATGCATTTAGAGTTTACTTCGCTATGTGTTGCGTGTTGTACAGTACATAAACACACTTGGGCACTGCATCCTAAACTGAAAAGGAGAGTGCAAACTAATATAGAGAAGATGGCAACTGCCACCAAGTCTCCATTTTCTTTCACAGCAGCAAGATTGACATGCATCCCCCCCCCCATGCAAACAAAACCAAGACAAACTCATGCCTACAAATCACAACACTCTAGCAGATCAACGGTATTCGAATTTGATGTTTTTGCTGTATGTGCAGACACCATTTTCAAAGAGAGTTTTGAGCGTAATGGGTGAAAGAATGCTGTGTTGGTTTCATACTGACAGGCTCACCAGCATCACAAGTTACATCAAGCTTTATACAATAGAAAGTCACAGTCAATAGAATAAATATACTCACTTGTCTAAAGTTTTGAAAGCTGAGAGCATACAGTACTGTCATAATGCCTCAACATGCTGAACTTGATATAACAATTCCAGCCTGTATCTATAAATAATAAATGTAGATCTCTAGAAGACATTAGATATACACGCAGTATTGTACATCAGTTGCAGTCACTATTAAAAACACATCCCAGGAACACTGAACACATGAGAAAGAACAAGCACGGATACACTGGGGTGATCTGTTCAAAAAGGCTAAAGGCTAAATTGCTAAATGCAATCACAATGCAGTGCATCACCAACACATCACAGAAGCCAGGAGCAGCAACACAACCAGTAGCGCACACAGCCTTACCATTCTTCCTCTGCAAAACTACCTTCCTCTGGCTCAGGGACGTGACTGCAGAAGTGAAGGTGGGGGGAGAGAAAGTCATTGTGCAGAGGACTTAGGGATTTGGTATTCAGTATTGATCGCTGAGGGGGACATGATTATTGCAAGAGCAAAGAATGGGATATAGATTTAAAGAGAACAAATGGAGAGAAAAACAAAGACTAACTTTAATACAGTAACTTCTTCTATGCTACTGTATGCAGACTACTGTCAGATTTAATACGGATTAAGTCCATTTTTAAATGCTCTGTGAAGGATTCAGTAAAAGATGGGCTTGTTAGTAAAGTCATGAGTTTAAAAGGACATGTTAAATGAGGAATGAGGACAAGAAACAAATACAAATCCTGTATGTTAGATGTAGGAGCCGAGCAAGGCATGGTAGGAGAGGGATTTACATATATATTTACATTTATGGCATTTGGCAGACGCTTTTATCTAAAGCGACTTATATGTGGAATATTTGTCAGTAGTAGAATATTTGTCATATACCAGCAATTATAAGCAAACCGTATTTTAAATAGAACAAATGCTGCATAATGTCATTATACCTATTACCACGTAATCAACCATATAAAACACAATAGGTAATGACGTAGCTAATAAAGTGCATAACATTTTTTTTAATAGTGAGAGATAACAGCATGAGAAGTGCAAGACTTAAGCACATGAGAAGTTCAAAAGAGGATTCAGAGGTGACACACTCAGATAGGAGAGAGTGCTAAGAGGTGGCGAGGTCGCTGGTCAAGGTACCAAGGTGGATTGTGATGAGATGTGTCTTGAGTCTCTTATGGGAGATGGGTAGTGTTTCTGCAGTTCTGACTGTTGCTGAAAGCTTGTTCCACCACTATGGTACCAAGACAGAGAAAAGGCGAGACTTCGATGAGCGAGTCTTGAGGCCTCGTGGCGTCTGCTGGGAGCAGCAGACGCCACTTCTACTGAATGCATCGATCATACAGTATGTCATAGACATATTTAAAAGATAGATTATATCAAACTCCCTCAACAGGGCCAACGGTAAGTACTGTAGGATATGAAGGATTTGCCACCAAGATTGTATGACAAATATTAGAGCATTTCTTAAATGCAATTAACCTGCACTTAAATGCACTATGGTATACACATACTACATATTATATAATATATAACTGATTGTCAATTAATATGAAAGAAAGAGCTGAACTTGAATGATTTTGCTCGCTTTTGAGAGAAGCTACCGGAGAGGAGGCCGAGGTTTGGAGGCAAAAGTGAAGCTAACAGAACAAGTGATTGTACACTGTAGTCCCCCATCAGGCAATTGGTCTTGGCAATTAGCCCGGTCTCTGTGCGTGCGTGCGTGAGCGCGTGCGTGCGTGTGTGCGCGCATGCGTGCGTGCGTGCGTGCGTGTGTGACAAGTCCCGCCCAGTAGAAAATGTAAGTGTGGCAAGAGTATACGCTGTTCCGAGATGAGGCACCAAATGATTTTCATATCTCCACTCTGACAGGCTAACTGCTGTATTGGAGGGAATGGAAATGACCAGACAATGAGTGTCACTGAACCCCTCTGGCACCTCTGGCTTGACGTCATTACTACAGGCATTTGGGCTGAGAGAAATCTATGTTGGTAAGACAGTACCAGTCCCTACATATGCAATAATGTACTTAGTTTACCTTTTACCTTCAGTGTCATCGAGCGCCAGTGCTTCAGACCGAAAAATAACTTATTTGTCTTTTTAACAGAAAACCCTGCAAGATTTAGTACATGTGTTTTGCTTTGTGAATATGGACAAATACACTTTACACAGCCAAATTTGTCCAGGACAAGAATCTGCAGAATTCATTAAGAATGATACCACTGAATACTAAATAGAGAGAATAGAATTATCTGAAGAGTAACCTGAGGAAAGAGGTAATCTGTCTTTCCTTATCGTATCCCGCTCATTTAACCAAAGTAACTAGGAATCATTTGGAATAAAACAAATAACGGGATAATCAAAAGCTGCCTGGCTCATTTAACACTGCTTTTCCACAATGAAATGACCATGCATATTTCTTAATGATGTAAGAGGGACTCTTAAGACCAACGCACACCGGCACTGTCTAGATGCACTCCGACAAGCGTTGACGCGACGCCCAGCTAGAGAATGCGCCTCTGTTCTATTCGCCTGAAGAGAATATGCAGTGTGGTATGTCCCGGCTCCGGTGTGCGTTGGGCTTAAGACTTAAAAGAGAATATCTTTCATTTGAACAATGGCTTCAGATATACAGTAGGTTTACTTTAAATACAATGTTTGGTGCCCATTGATCCAAGCAGAATATTTACTCTAAACCACACCACACTATACTCAAGACACTGCACACATACATACGTACGTACGTACGTACGTACATATATATATATATATATATATATATATGAGTCGCTCCAGTATAATTTGCTAGCTGAGGCCTTTGGTTGCACACAAGTACCAATATGACTCTTGACTTCAGGACCTGAACAATGACGTGTTGTCAGCATCCCGAGGGCGGGGTGAGTGAGCACAACATGAGTAACAACAGAATGAGTAGAGGGAAAACCTTCAGCCTGCACTTCATCAATCACGCTTTAATTTAATCCTATTGGGATTAATCACAGAAACGCCGCAGTGTGCAGAACGGAGATGGTCTCCTCTCCTCAATGTTAACATGAAATGATAGGGTGATCATAGAATAGACCCATGTGGAGATGAGCTGTAACATGATTAACTACTGTATCACATCAGGAAGGGTAGCGGGGGAAAATCTATAATACAAATTGTAGATTCTGACTGCATCCTTTGCATTTCTCTTAGAGCGCCTAAACAAACGCTCCCCGTGTAATTGTTTCACTCAGGAGCGACGTTAAGGTCACCTATCTTAACCCTTATGCATATCAGCATTACATAAAAAAACATTTTAAATGTCAGAAAATAAAAACGAATGGCCCATATCCCGCAGACATCCACAGACTGGCTGAATGCTGGCGAAAGAGGAGGGGGAGGAGGTAGAGTGTACCGGTGTGTGTGTGTGTGTGGGGGGTGGGGGGGTCTGTGTTTTATTTATAGCGCACGTTGAGGCGAGCATTGAAGCAGCTGCTAATGAGGCAGACGGGAGGAATATGAAGGGTCAGCCATGTTGGAATGGGGGGGGGTTAAACTCACCCGTAGGCCACGCCAGCGACGGTGCACTTCTTGAACTGCATGACGTTGCACGTCAGGGTCCCCGTCTTGTCAGAGAAGATGTATTTCACCTGCAGAGGGGGGGGGGGGGGTGATACCTGTGTCACTCACACTTTTGCAGGTCACAACAAAAACACTTCATTGCCATAGGCCCCGACACACTGCCGAGGCTGGGGTAGTGTTGTGTGGTGCGGTCTGCACCACTTTGTTTATGTTCCTATATACAGAGCCAGGGCTGTGTATAAACACTAGATTATTGGTTTCTGCATGAACACAGAACAGGCAGCTAGCGGACAAAAGGTGTTATTAGCTTACAATCGCTGACTACACCTTTAAATGGTACGGTCTTATGTTTGAAACAAGTGTGTATGTGTGAGAGAGTAGAATAGGTTGGGGGCAGCGAGGAATATGCCAGCTACAAAGCAAGGTTCAGGATAAGCATTCTCAGTGTTCCAACCCAGATTTCCAGCGTATTGGCCTATTGCCAATGTATCATCGTTTTTAAACGGCGACGGTTTTACCTGGCCCAATTCTTCGTTGAGGTTGGAGGTGCGAGCCATGGCGGGCGTGTTTGTGGGCTCATACAGCATGTCCGTGTCCTGAAACACACCACAGCCCAATAACCACAAAACTCTGTATCCAAAAAAGAAATGACATCAAGAAAGAGAGAAAGTAGTCAAAACTAATGGTGGCATTTATATAGCCACTCAAGGCACCATACAGGATTGCCTTAGATTCGTTTCACACACACACACGCATGCACATGGTGGTGTCATCCAACACATTGGGATTATGCATGTTAGTTAGGTTCAGGGACACCTTGACACTTTGCCAGAAGAAGCGGTTATTTAACCACTGACCATTTGGTTGCCAGGCAACTCACTCTATCCCCTGCCCCCCTCCACTATGCCACTGCTGCAGGGGGAGAAGATTGATGTCCTAAAACATTTCCCATTGTGGGCCTTAGGAGGCCAATACATTTCTCCAAACACAAAAGCACTGCAGCTATGGTTAATATGGCTAAGAGTGCAGGGCTCACTTTAAAAGAATGGATAGGCGGACAAAAGCAGTTCCAAAATATAAGGGAATAATACAGTAGAACGCTTCATGTCAAAGATTTTTTTTAAACCTGTTCACGTGCATTTTAAATACACAATGCACAAAACAAATGTATTATTAATTAATTGCAAATAATTAAATAACAAGCTGCACTTTCAATTCAAAATCTAGATGACCCAAATAATATACTTGTAAAACCATCCTGATGCCGTGAGCTCCGATTTCATTTCACCCTGAGAATATCAGTCTGGATCCCCTCAATGCTAAAGTGTTTGTCAACTGTGTAAATAACAATCAGCCCAATTAGTGGCCAGTGCAAAAGGAAGTTTGATTGAAATGTTTTATCACCACCTTTATGACAAACACTTGAACTGAGGGGTTCCAGACTGATGCTCACGGCAAGCTAAAACTGTAGCCTGCAAGAGCAGGGTGCCAACACGAGGCTAGCTTCACTTACCCAATTGATGAAGAAGGCCTGTGTGAACTTTATGACCTCCAGCGTGACCAAGAGGCTGATTGGAATCAGGTTGTTGAAGAGGATGATGAAGGTGAGGAAGTTGAGGCCAAAGTTAGCTGCCCCTCCATCTGTCCCCAGGGTCCCAGTGTTAGACAAAGAGAGCAACGTACAGGACACTAGTGAGCTCTGCCCTCAGAGGTACGCGGTAGCAAAAGAAAACTGCCCAAAGCCACTCCAAGCTAATGACCAACGTGACTCCAACATTGACAAAGAAAATAAGAAAATCAACAACAAAAAACTAAAACTGTTGGTGCTGACGTTGTGCATTAACTGGAATTAACCACATCCCCCCCCCCCCCCCCAACCTCATCCTCAACCACTCGGCTGTTGTGACCAGTCCAGTTTAAGCCCCCGAATAATCAGAATCAGGACTGAGGTATCTCTGGCGCCATTAATGTTATAGCAGCAGCCTTGGCATCCAGCATGATCCAGGCAATGAATTCCACAAAGCACTATGCAAATGAGGCTGGTTCACCCTCCCGCTGATGGTCAATATGCGTACCCCACCTATCCCCAGCACCCTCCACACCACACAGGAGAACGGGGACGGAAGTGATTTACCTTTCCTCGGCTTTGCAGGGGGTTGCCGAGTTACCTTCACCATAGCATTGTGGTTGAGAGGGGCGGCCCTTCCCCCTTCCCCGTCTCACAGTGATTGCAAATTAAATGGGCGTGGCACAGACAAGATGGCGGGATGGGAGCTACGCCGCTACTACTGGAACAACAGCACAGTGACGGGGGCGGGTCTTTCAGAGGTGGGGAGGAGGAACGGAGGGTGCACTCAAGACAGGAAGGAGGGGAGATTCAGTCCACAGCACGTTCTCAACCAACAATGCATGGGAGAAGAGGGGGCTGGTGTTGCTACCGCTAATTAGAGCACCCGCAAGTTGTCCTTATGAAATGCCTTTGTTAGCTGAAGCCATGCAGCAGCCAATCAAACCACCGCAAATCAAGACGTGCGCCAAGTAGTCACATTTATGACCGATGCTGTAGCATGAATGTAGCATGTTAACAGGTGAGAAATGCAACAAAATATATATATAAGCCCTTTTTCACTTCTTACCGCCATTTAATATGTTAGCCCTTAACTAGATGATGATCTATAGACATTTTAACTTTGAGTGACAGCACATCTCCTTTGCACTAGCTGTACAAAACAATCAACCTGTATTAACTAACATCAAGTTAAACACTAACGACACTCTGGATGTTAGATGGTAGGCGTTAATACAATCATCTATCTCATATTGACTTGAGTTGGGAAGGTGAGGGGAGAAAAGTTCATGCTGAACCCTGACATCAGCGTTTTACAGAGGGGACTGTCAGCAGAAACCAGGTGGAAAATAAACAAGTCTACTTGCTATGTAGTGCTCAAAGTGAAGTGGAGCAGGTGACATGAATGCATAACAAATGGCCGTTTATTCATTTTTTGAACTCAATCTGCATAAAAGCAAGTTGTTAGGATGTATAGCGTTGAGGGAGCGCCAGATAGAGCGTCAGCAATCTATGCTGGGTCAAAGTCAAATGAATTATTTAACAGGCATGCATAATAACGGCGGGCAGACAGGCTATGGAGTTTAATGAATCAGGGTGAATCCTGAACAACTGCGTCCGATTACAGCTACGTTTGGTCTCTTTTCTCACAGGTTGGCTTGTATGCTCTGGACAGAGTCTCAACCACTCCTTAAGGAAATACAATCAAGATGGATGCCTGCTTTATGACTTACATTCCTCTCATCAGAGCAGTGTTTGGCCTTTTAGATTTGGGTTTTAAGGCTACACCGTTAAAACCTTTGCAGAGCCAATTTGATGCAAGACTAATGTGTGTTCTGATGAAGGAACACTAAGTCATAAGACAAACTGAAACTGACCAGGGCACAACCTCTCCTACAGAGGCCAATCGGGATACACAGGAATGGCAACGGTGGCACAATAAGCACTTTGCAAAGCCAGCTTCAGACCTTCATTACTTTATTTTTTATGATCAAGATTAAATTAGGTGGGATTGCTTCTCTTTGTTTTAAATAAATAGGCATTTGAATAAAACTTGTGCTTTGACTGAAAGACATTTTAGAAATAAAAAATGTTTCTCTCCATTGCCGTCTTTCAGAAAGTCTACACAGTAAAACAAAAACAAAAAAGCAGGCAGTGGAGGCATTTAGAAAATGTCAACGCTTAGCCTGTGTGCCACGTTGCTTGTTGTGTTCAAGCGACAAACAA
>JAODTR010000002.1:474455-543719 GCA_025399935.1 Amblyopsis rosae | reverse complement strand
CCCCCCCCCCCCCCCCCCCCCCCCCCCCCCCCCCCCCCCCCCCCCCCCCCCCCCCCCCCCCCCCCCCCCCCGCACCCCTGACAACAAGAAGGCATTGTCGTGTCCACACACAGGAAAGAGGCCCGTCACTAATTCACTCTTGTTTCGTATTCAACCAAGGGCGGCTAAATACCTCAAATTGCCACCACATCACTGGATCAGGCATAATCACACTGCAATCAAATAATAAGCATGGAGGTGGAAGAAACGTGCGGTAGCCACACCGCATGCAGATGTTTCTGAACGTAACGTAAGACGACGTGGCGTTAGAGGCGAGAGAAGCGGCACACTGTTCTCTCCGGTGGCGAGGGATGTTGGGCTGCTGAAGGAGGGGGCAGGGGTCGAAGGTGACGAGAGCCCGGGCCGAATGAGCCTTCGAATGACAGGAAGATCCCTTGAACTTTCTCCACACGTTCCTACCCAAAACACTGACCTCTCTTGTCCCTGACAGACAATCACCCACCGCAAGCATTAGACACTTAAAGGAAACCCAACACCAGAAGAAGCACAGACACATGCGCCACGTTACGTGAAGACGCAACACCGATCTAAACAAGTGTACGTTGCCCTCCTTCACTCTTCTTTTATCTTGTGAAGACTAATACAGGAAGTGCTGCACGCGCTAATCCTAGGTAACTCAATCAAAAGGTTGATGCTTGATGGACACATCAAGCACCAGATGCACAGCAGCTTGACAAAATCTGTTAGAAGTGGCTCTGCCTCAGAATGTAGAATACTGCTAAATGTAATTATAAAAAACATGTTTAATTCCCTTTATATATTAGTAGTAAATTAAACAAGAATTATTAATATTATAGTCTATGTAGCCTAGTTAAGTTAATTTCTCTAATTTCTAACCTGTTTTAAATCACTAAGTAACACAAAGCTGCACTCAATTTGTCTGCAGAATCATCCGTGGTTGAAATCTGCATTTTGCAGCAACGTTGACAATATGGAACTCAAAGAGTGCATGCTTCCTCCAACCTGTCTACCCCCCTCGGCTAACACTGTAACATATTTGTTCATTAATATTCATATTTGCATAGTATAGTTGCATAGTATACTTTGTAGACAAAATGCTATCTTCCTGGAGATGCACTTGACACCACTGGGTTAAAACAACAGGATCACCAGTACATAAATAGTTATACCATTAAAAACAATTCAGAAGAAATACCCTCTATATACTCCACCCGTTTTAATATCCCCACTGCTTAACCCTGATCTGTTCCAGCACAAAGGATACTGTGTTGAGCCACTGTGTGTCTTCTGAGAGACACCGATTTGCTTTCTTAGCTGGCGAGCATAAGGGCTGACCCCGCGACGGAGCCCGCCCTCCCTGTGTGACTGACAGTCCTCCTTGATGTGTGGACACTGGCCCTTGATGTGGCCCCCGATGGGAGTCTGAGGGCATCTCGCCCCACAAAGGAGCAACCTGGGTGGCCGTGTGCACGACCAGGACATCCCATCCCATCCGTGGTACAGTAAAGGCACGGATCTCTGAGCCGAATCAGAATGTTATTGTATGGGGCTTGTGCGAGTGGAAAAGCACCTACCGTTTTGACTGCACACTGCTATTTACGGAAGGGGGGGAAGAGGGGATTTAGCCTGAGTCTTTAAAATGAGCCGAGACGATTGGATTTCTTGTTTCTTTGCTCTGCAGATTAAGACTGGTTTGTAAAACAAGAACATTAAATAATCAAGTGTCGAGCTTGGCTGTTGGAAAGGCACTCCACACATGACCCCGCCAATCCATAACATCGTATGAAACCGAGACTGACTGGCCCAATGTCCGCCTTTAAAAACAAGCCCATTCCTAGGGCCAAAATCATTAGTAAGGTAATCCATGAGCCCAACCCCTAACTCGCTGACCTCAACCACAATGTCAGCTCGTACAGTGCTGTACAGTGTTCAGCAGGTAAGGCCGACTGTATCTGTTCCCATCAGGAAGATGGACCTCACCAGATGACAATGAAATAAACAAAGTCACGTTGCTTAAAAGTGCAAAAACGCTTGATTAATTCTGTACACAAAAAGCAAAGAGATATAGTGGAATGACACAATCTCAAGCTTCTTCTGAACCGTTCAGCCCGTCTCCTTAGCCTGGGGTTACTGTAGGAAATGGCGATTACACATAACCGGGTTTTCTTTGGCTATAACAGAAGAGGCTCGCTGCATGCCAACGACTCATTGCCCCAGATGTCCAGCAATGTTTTTGTAGTAGAAGTTTGGCGAAACGTCAGTCTTCTTCATTCCCCTCGGTGTATATGCTCAAAAATTAGCCACTTTGTTAGCCCTTGAACCTTACACATCCATTCAGTGTGCCTGATTCATTGGTGGGTGGGTCAGCCAGTGTGCACATACTGTACAGTATACGTAGTCTCAAGTTGGTGAGGCCAAAATATGGCATGAAACATTTCAGGTGACACACTATGTACTGTAGATAGTATTAATTAAACCATGTTGCGTTTAATATAAAGTACAGATTTTTTTAAAGATAATATGAAAGATGTCATTATACTGTATGAGAAAGTAGTTTTCTAGCCCAGCGTCAACAACCGGCTCACTGTGGGTATTTCAAATGAGTGTGTGCGTGTGGTGCTGGGGGCCGTGCTCTTCAGGGTGCCAAGTATGAAGCGGTGCGGTGTACAAACAAATATCTCCAAATAAGTCCAAATAAAGCAAAGTACTTTGGCTCCGTCTACATGCCGGGCCTCTCCTCACAGAGGCTCCGCCCCCTTCCTCCCTGACGCCACTTTGATGCGCTGGACTCTGCGGTGCCGCCAGGGCCCATCACACAGCGTAGACCTGAGCAGCTCACACCACCACGGCCTCACGGAGCAAGTGTGTGTGTCTGTGTGTGTGTGTGGGGGGGGGGGGGGGCAGCTCCATTTCAAACCCATGGGCATTGCTGAGAAGCTTTCCTTCATATTTACCTCAGCCTCCCTGTCACATACAGCACACCCCCACCCCTGGAGCAGCATCAAACATCTGTGTCTGCTCCAGAGGGTGGAGTGGGCCAGGAATGACCCATGCACTTAAAGGTGGAGGCAGCGATTGTAAGCTAATACACGTTTTCCTCAAAATCTCTTCTTAAAGATAATCCTGTACGCCTGCAGTCCTGGCTGTGTAAAAAGCAACACAAATCAAGTGGTGCACACCGCACCACACAACACTATCCCAGCCTTTGCAATGTGTGTGTGTGGGAGGGGGGGCAGGCAGAGCTTCTGAGGGAGCACCCTATGGCATTGAAGGGAGGTGTTAATGCATCAACAATCTTTGTCCAACATCACTGACCCCACCTTTATACCCCGACATGTCATTTTGCTGAGAGCATGGAACCCCCCCCCTCCTCCCCCCTTCCCCCAAGCCCAGCGTCCGGCCAGCTCAGCAGACTGTCAGCCAGGCGGACTCTTAAAGAGGTATTTAAATATTGCCCTGCAGCAATGTGCCCACTCAATGACCTCTTTATTTGTTAAAATAGATTATTTTAAATAAATTACAGAGCACTTTCGCTGAATAAACAGCGACTTCGGGGCTGCGGGCTGCAATGCATACTCACCACGGCCGCAGAACTCCTAAATGAGTAGTGAGCTGTGTGATCGCCTTTGATTTCACTGATAGGACTCTGATTCTTCAGGGCAAAAGAGACGGAGCCATTGAGGAATCTGAAAGGCTACACTGCTACAGGAGTCTCATGTGAGGGGGGGCAGGAGTCTCATGTGAGGGAATATGACCTTATGATGTTTCTCTCATCGCCGTGCCGACGGAGGAGTCCATTAGAAGAACAGAGGGGAGCTTGAGGGAGGCCTGTCATATTTCCCCCGGCGGCCTGAGAGGTTTAACACTCGCTCTGCCTCGTGCCAGACACCCCCTTCCACCCCACCACCACACAAAAAAAAAACAAGAGGAAAAAGCTGGACTGAACTTTGTTTTTATATAAGGCTTTATTCCCTTTGTTCTGACCAATAAATGAAACCCATTAGGGGGCAGCATTACATTTTTTTTATGTTTCTATCATAGAAAAGACCCTATTTAAATGTGAATCAACTTTTCCATACAACTGAACAAAAAGTAGTTTCTCAGGAAGCAATTGATGCAACATAAAATAATGCAAAGACAGTAACCATAAAGTGCACATGCTATCTTATTGCTGGCTCTATAGGCTATAACAATTTAAGAAGAAGACTCTGTGATGTAATGAGAATCTGTAACCTGACTGTCCACTATTATCTAATTAGTATATAATAATAATAATAATAATAATAATAATAATAATAATAATAATAATTCTCCCCTCTCTGCACGCGCGGCTGGAATAGCGCTGACTATGTGAAGCGACAAGGTGAGAAATCCGCACAGTCACACTCAACGTACGTCCGCCGGCCGCTAATTCACCGTGGCAGGGCCAAGTTATGGCTGGATTACTGTTGCCCAGAAAGAAAGCTACAATTATAACATGACAGGCGAATAGCCGGCGAACCAAAGCAGAGAAAGCATGAAGAAATTAGGTTTGATTAACCTTATGGGTGCTCGTTTCAATCCTCGCAGGCCTATTTATTTTCCAACATGTGGTTGACATTCCTCCGGCTGAAGATTTCCCGGCACGTCCATTACATCTAATCTGTAACTGGTCCTGAAAAAGAGACGCACGCACGTTTGCGTTCATACGTCATGCGGGCAATTTTGAAAATTGACAGTTGAAACGGTAATATGGCCCTGAATGATATTCCTCAAGAGGAGCATGCATTATAAAACAGGATTATCTAAAGGGAGAAAATAATCCGGTGTGATTCAACCAATGGAAGTGCAACTTGTTACTTTATATCAGATCGTTTTTTTTATTTTTAAGTACATTTATGTACAACCTCTCTATATATTTTTTTTCTAAATTGTATTTATATTTAAGATTATGTTTTTTTATATAGTATGCCCACCACGTTTATATAGCCTAATACTAATACTGCATTTCTTTTTTTTTTATTCACTGGCATCAACATGACTAAAAGTGTTGCCCTTCAGAAGCGATAAATCCTTTTTTTCTTCTTCTTCTTAAAATTTGCTAGTGTCATATTTCCCACAAGCGAAGTCAATTTATTTTTTGTTTTTGGGTGAGCATGCGCTGGGTACATGAGTGTGATTATGAGTAATTAGAAGGAAAACCTAATTCATAAGCCATTAGAGGGTTATGAATAGCAATTTGTGTGACTCCCCTCAGTGGCTCCAAAGTCACTGTGAATGCGCGGCACAGAGCCAGCTGTGTGCACCCTCTGGCAGCTATAACTGAGCCTAATAGCCCCAGCACCGACATGAGGAACCCCCTTTGACACCTAGAGCAAATGCTCTAATGAAGCAGCAGTGTAAAAGGCATTGCTGGGCCTCCGCGTATCAAAGCCGCCTGCAGCGCCCGTCCAAGCCTGACATTTTGGGCCTAAGTGCTGCCAGGCATGTTAACTGCAGTCCGCTCACACATACACAACACATACACACACACACGTGCACACACACACACACACGTGCACACACTCCCACACACATTCCCCCTTGTCCACTGGCCTTGTTTAGCAATATAGACAGACAAACAAGTGTAAAGATATTATGA
Organism: Amblyopsis rosae; assembly: GCA_025399935.1. Taxonomy (NCBI): domain Eukaryota; kingdom Metazoa; phylum Chordata; class Actinopteri; order Percopsiformes; family Amblyopsidae; genus Amblyopsis; species Amblyopsis rosae. The sequence goes on along the minus strand of JAODTR010000002.1, from coordinate 538,078 downwards.
TGAATGTGTTGGTGCGTGTGTGTTTGTGTTTCCCAGAGATTTCGTGAATTTTTAAGCAAATTATAGAAACAATTATTTAGGGCAAATTATTATGTTTGTGTGTATGCATATTTATATATATTTATAAATTTGTGTGGATCTAGTAAATGAATACAGCCAGAGTAACCATTTTTCCTCGTACATGTACATGTACATAGCGTATTCCTAGCAGGAGTGGCTATGCCTTTTCAGAGGGGTTCAGAATGTCGTCAGTCTAGTGCCTGCTTATTTTTCATACTTCTATTGGGACCGAGCACGTGCAGGCCGGTGCCCACTTTCCCCGCATACAGTTGTTTGGTTACATTTAACTTTCTGTGAGATAAGAACCAGATTCAGCTCTTAGCGCTGAGCAGCAATTGGCTGAGTTGGCCCTGACAGAGAGAATGGCTGAAAAACGTCTTACGTATACCAATGTGTAAGTCTGCTATATCTCCTCGCGTTTGCCCTGATTATGTTACCCAAGTGCTTTGTCACTGGAGAGAGCTTGCTATTCTGGTTAGCCTCGCCTGTGAGGTGACTAAAACAGCGTCAGTGTTGCTTTAAGGACCCAATTTAACTGGTGTGCATGCAGAATGTCTTGTGCTAGGCACACAATGTTTATTTCTGGAATATTTTCTGACACCTACTTACACCATTATCGTAACATTTTTTTGGGCCCACAAGAGCTGTTAGAGAAGGTGTCTGCCTTACCAAGGACATATCACTTTTACTATGTATAGCAAGAGCTTCACAACATATGGGTTTTCAGATTAATACTGGCATTCCTTATGATGTAAATGAATACTTGCTTTGTGCCAAATAGAAAGATCCAGCCCTATTAATGTTACATTTCATTATACTTGTTATATACAGTGTAGCATATTTATTTATACATATATTATTTGTAAGCAATATACATTTTAATAGTAATAATAGTAAATACAATAAATCATAACATTTAATTTATTATATTATTATCAAATAATAAAAATGAAGTTATTCCAAAAAATTATTTGTCGTTGTTTACATCGATTAATACCTATTGTCAAAAATGTATCTTGGTCAGATATCTTGGTTGCTACGTCAACATAAGAAGGTTTTAGGAGACCGTCTCTTTGTTATGCTTTCACCAGCGTCTTTAGACTATTAGCTCTTGACTCCTGTTCTTGCAAAGCTGGTGAGGACAGTTGTCTTCTTCGTCTCTGTTTGGACAAGGCCGCCCTGCTGAGTTATCAAATTAGCACTTCAAACGATAGTTAATAGTAGGTGTTTTCCTAGTGTTTTCATGAAGCTGCAGGCTTGTCTGTTGTGGCAGGGAACAGGTAAAGCCAACTCATAATAACTCCTATTCTCCAACTGACATTGACGGGGGTACTCTCTCTCTCACCCGTATTCTCTCTTTCATTCTTTTTTTCTCTGCCTTTCTTTCACTACGCTTCTTTCACCATCTGGTGCAGCTGCCAAAAGAGGTGGTTTGGCTGTGACCCCGTTGTCAAGGACACGGATGGGAAATTATGAAAAGTGGACTTGTTTCAAACAATTATAGAAATTACTTTAATATCTTAAAACAAAAAGACGGAGAAATGTATTTATTTGAAATGTTGACTGTCAGCTTGAATTTCCACCCGTGTGTGTGTGTGTGTGTGTGTGTGTGCGTGTGTGTGTGTGCGTGGGGGTGTACGTGTGAGTGTGGGTGTGTGTTTGTTTGTGTATATGCGCCAGTGACACACAACATCCAGTAAGGGATGATGTGGGGATTGTGTCTTCCAGGTGCGTTTCATAGTGGACATAATCTGTATGTTTGAGTTGTGCTCACATCATGTCTAACAAGCACCTGTCAGAGACATACAGAGCAGGGGGTCGCGACCTCACGCTTCCAACCATGAAATGGACACCGGCTAATAGCGACCAGTCGGTTAAACTGTAATTGGACGTTACGTAGCCCTCTGAACTCCAAAACGAGCACACAGAATCTGGGCAGATGCTCCACTGACAAGTTAATTTCGTCGTGGAGGAGAAGTATGGAGTGTTTTTGTTCTTAAGCCCCCTGCTCATAAGGTGACTCCTATTAATGGTAATTGGTAAAAGGGTGACACATGTCTGCCTGTTGTTTATCTTCCATTTGAGATAATTTGACGCATACGTTCCTCACAAGGACAAATTAAAATTGAAATAACTTCAGCACAATGCCTTTTTTAACATGGAAAATAACCAGTGCTTTGCCACGTGTAGACTGGAGGTAGGATAAATAATCTTTCAATTAAATTAATGCAGAAAGGAGTTTGTTGTTTTTTTAATACATTTTTGTGTCAAACATATAGCACGAGTAAAGTGCCAAATGTAAAATTTGTTAAATAAAATGTATTAATCTAAACCCAAACAAAAATCTAATCTCATTTTAGAAACCTAATGCTTATTTGAATATCATACATGTATTTAACATCAGTGGGAAATATTTAATTCCTATGGTATACCTCTATATTGTATGACCAATGTAATTCAGGAGTTTATACATATAGTCAATTAATTAATTCAACAAGTCATGTATATTTTAGGAAATCATGATGAATATATACTATAGAGCTGTCAATACATTTTTACATAAATTCTTTTAAATTATATAATTAATCAAAGTATCTATGAAATTACCAAATTTAATAAAATAAAAACAAGCTAAAAATGAATTTAACAGGTAGTTACCAATGCTGTGTTTGCATTGCGGTGGCAGTAGAGGGAGTATTGCCACTTTGTGTGTGTCTGTCTTTGTGTGCGTGCGTGTGCGTGCGTGTGCGTGCGTGTGTGAGATAGAGAGCGAGAGCTCCATCAGTGAAACCATGGTGGTACCACTCCATAGCCACTGTGAATCTCTCAGTGTGTGTTGCTTCAGGTATCTGAAGAGTTCTCCATATTGTTAATTCCAGAATAAAGCCTCTCTGCTTTCTCAGTAAGTACTTTTTTCTTGCCTAATTTTCATATATTAAAAACAAATGCATATTCTCTGTAAATGGAAAAAATCACTTAATCCCTAAAGCTGTGCTTAATGCCTAAATAAAATCAGTAGCTATTTGCCTATATTCAATTACAAAAAAAAATGAGCACATTATAATCTATATTCAGAACATCGGAGGTAGAGCTGTAGGAGGGAGCTTGTCTAATCTTTCCAAAAAGGCGAACCATGAAAGGCCCCATAATTGAAACATATAGGACCCCAGAGGGCACGACTCCTGTCAGATCAACCATACACGCCGGGCATCAGCCAGAGCCAAACACTGCAGGGAATAGCGGCTAATTAGCCCCACTTAAACACTTCCTGGTCTGAAGAACTTAAAGAGCCAGGCCACAATCACATGAACAATAGAGGTCCACTTAACCGAGCCCTCCTGCTTCCAGAGCGCTGATCAGACGGTTGGTAACATTTAGCGTAACGGGGGTGAGAGCGCCAGAATAAACCTGAACCACATGACTTGTGCCTTACCTGCAGCCATCTGCAACAGTGTTCCTCACACAGCTGGGCCACATGTTGCTTGTTTTAACCTGCGACAACAGGTTGTCAATCAGTCACCCATTGGGATAGTAAAACAAACTAAGCCAAGCTAAGCAAGCTAATACAGCCGTTTGTTGTTAACTGCATTATGTACATCCTCATTGCACCAGAACAAGATTTACACATACTTAATATGCACATAAATCTGACATTTAACTTCAGTAATTCTACTGTATTTATTCTGTAGGTTTGATATTTTGCATGCTGATTTCTTCATCCTGAACAGATAGCTCCCCTTTCCTTTCATATTCATTTCAGCCCTATCCTTCTTTTATGTCTGTACAGAGGGTATCATGGTGACACGCACACGCACACACACACACGTCTCAGAAAGACGCGTTCTCATTTCCATGCTGCGCCTACAGAACAATAGATATTGTGATGAGACATGGGTGAATAATTGATGGCACAATAGAGAACTCCACGCCGCTCTCACACTATGCCCACACCATGGAAGGCTTCCTGTGGTATCTTCTTGCCAGCCAGTCCAGTACAGTGCCCATTGGCCCGAAGGCACACATTACATTACATTTAAATAAGTGTTATCAGGAGCCAGAGCAAGATTATGACATATTATTATGATCCAAGCAGGGCTGTGTTGAGTAGCATTCAAAGTCAAATGGACTCACATTGTTTACTCAGACGATCGCATGTTATTGGCGCAGAAGATTAGATCAGTGATGCAACGCTTAACCTTTGAATGTAATTTCCTTTGTGACTAAAATGTAATTATTAAAGGTGGAGTCAGCTATCCTGGAGAAAACACATCTTCCTTCAATGCCATAGGGTGCTCCATCAGAAGCTCCGCCCCCAACATTGAACACACATTGCCATGGCTGAGATTATTATATGTGTTTGCACCACTTTGTTTGTGTTCCCATTGCAGGCAGCTAGCGGCCCGTGAGGAGATATTCGCTGAATTTGACTAAAAGTGTATTCTCGTACAATCACAGGTTCCATCTGTAAAGGGATTATAAAGTATATTTAGCATTTAAATGTCAGACATTTGATGACCCTTTTGCTACAGTATAATTACTTAGATAAAAAAAGTAATAATAACACTATTTGTTTTCCAAGGACGTGTCAATGTGGAGCCAACGCTCTCCTGCAGCTCCACACCAACACAGTCTAAACACCACACACCCAGGTATGTTTCCCCTGGTCTTCTGAGGCCCATCCTGTTTGTTTGAGAGTGAAGCCCCCCCCCAACCTCCCTTTTTGCTTTGTGTTTCCACCTGGCCACAGGTTAGCAAGTCTCCAGTAGGCATTTACCAAGCCCTCCTGCCTGTCTGCTCCACTTAACACCTGACATACCCCCGCCGTGCTGACCTATGACCCCTGACCTCAGACTTGACAGGTTGGGAAGCTGGGCTCTCAGATACTTTCCTTCACCGGTGGCGCACCTTTTCTTCTTCTTTTCCTCAGAGTGTCGTGGAGAGACACGGGGTGAAAGCTATCCTGCGTTTTGTTAGGGGAGGGGGAGGGGGGCCCACAGGTGTTCATGCCTTCCCACCTCTCAAGTTCAAAAGCCACAGAGTCCTTAGCAACCAGGTAGCAGTCAAACAATATGTCACCCACCACCATCCCCTCCCTGGGGGGACAGCGTCTTGGGCTAGCGAGTAAGCAGTGGGTGGAGGGCTAATCCCAGTGCCTGTGTGCTCATAGTTCTGTCATCGCCACCACCGGGACAAAGAAAATACACACACGGAGCCTGAAAGCCCGCACATGTACGATATCATATTATATCGTACAATATCGTCACACCAGGAGAGGCAGAGAAACACTTGGACGCAAATGTTAGTGGCGTTAGCAAATAAAAACACAGGTAAGATGGGCTCATAGTGATCTACCAACATACGCCCTTCATCATCTGAATAGTTGTTTCCTCTACGTAGCCCGGCTATGCCCGGCTGCTGCATTCATGTTATGTTTATAGAACGGGAGCAGGTCCAAGTATTACTAGTAACATTAGTGTCAGTAATTTAATGCGCAGGTGTGAATGGATTTTCAAACAAGCCGAGGAGGCCCCCGGTGAGGCCTGTATCGGACCGCCAGGGCCCACGGCAGGTTTAAATAAATATGCCGTTGAGCAGACATGTCGGCAGCTGAGGCCCAATATGGCCGCCGCTGTTTGTGTTGTGGGCCTGTTAGGGTGCTGAGTAGAAAGCAGTGGCCCTATGCTATAGTATATTTCCTGGGCAGGGAGGGGGGGGAACCTGACGAGGGAAATAAGTTGCACCTACAAACGCTTGTATGTAGCGCTGCGTGTGTGGGCAGCTTGTGAAATATAACGGTGTCTGTGTCATTGTTTTTTTTTTCTCTGTAAATGCTCAGAAATCCACCCCCGCCTCAAACTCTATAGGTTATTTCTTGAGTGAATGCTTATAGAACTCTGTGTGATCAGTTTACTAACTGTTGGACAGCCCAGGATAAACTAGGACCCTGGGGAAGAATCTTTTTTTTTTTTTTTTTGATAACGCTCCAATCAGAACAAAACTTGATATTGCATTGAGTCCACATTTCAAGTCAGTCGTTGGTACATTATGCAACCTTCCAATAAAAATAGGAATTGTAAATGACAGGACAGAAACAAGACAGAATAATAGTATTGTCAGCGATTGTAAGCTAATACATTTTTTGTCAAATTCAGCGATTATCTACATGGTCCGCTATAGCTGTTGGTTCTGTGTAGGTGTTTAAAAAAGAATCTGGGGTTTCTACATAGCCCTGCAGACAACTCCACCCAACACTATCCCAGCCTTGGCAATGTGTTTCCAATGTGTGGGGTGGGGCGCGGCTTCTGAGGGAGCACCCTATGGCATTGAAGGGAAGTGTGAGACCAGTGAGTCTCTAAGAAACTTATTATTATTGTTAGTGTACAACGAATTGAATTAATTTGACCTCAATTGTTTTAACGTATTATGTTTTATCACAGGTCTATCCAAATGAGTCTGTCAATTATTAGCTTGAATAATTAACAAATATATGCCTGCAAATGTAATGGAAGAATAATAGAATATAAAACAAATGTCAAGGCATAGGTATCTCCTTTCTGAAAGGTATACTAAATGAGTGTAAACTAATACACTTTATGTCAAATTAATCTCAGTCTGCTATCTTGCCGTTCATTGTTTGCTGCGTGCTGAAAAAGTTATATAGTGTTTTTACACAGCCCTTGGTATATTAATAACAGAAACATATTGGTGCAGACCGCACACAACAACAATATCATAGCCTTCACAATGCATTTCCAATGTGTGGGGCAGATCTTCAGATCTAGTTTTTGTTTTGAATTGAGTTTGAATTTAACATGCATTCTCGAGAATTACTTACTATACCTTTAAATACAGTACACTAGAAAATACATTATGTGAGGGGAGTTTCTGAGAAAGTGACCAGATGGGCCTGGTTAGGGAGGGTTTATGGATTAAGCACTGAGAAGGAAAAGGGAGAAAAAAGGGAAAAAGCAGGATCAGTTTCAATGTTTCTTCCCAACTTGCCAGAAAGCTCTCATAGACGGGCTGACAGTCATTAAAAAAGCCTGTGCCGCTGATTCCTTCAGGCGTGCTGCCAAAGATGGCATAAAGAAAGTGCACCTCTAAACCCTTCAGTAAATCCCACGGATTCCCACTGAGCCCGGGTGCAACACCTGCGGGATATACGATAGTGTATATTTCATCTCCATCTCAAGGGTCAGATGAATTGCTATCACTGTGCATTAGCTCAGCAGAAGCCCTTTGCATGCACCAACCATACACTGCATTAATGCCATGTATCTCTGCAGGCATTGGGAAATGAAGCAAGTTGGTTTTATTTCCATGTATACAGTATCTATATTTGTATTGTAGGTTAATTAATTCATACCATGTAAGTATAAATTGTGGATTTGACTACTTTACAGGTCCAAAATACTGATGTAATCTCCTATTACCTTATCTGGACTAGAGGAGGTCCAAATACTGTTTAGTTGCTCATCTTTATAACACTCCACGCCTGAGAGCGGAACACAACCGTTCAGAAGGTTCCAGCTGTGTTGCCATGACATCCAAAGAGCGGAGGAGACAGGTGAAGTTAAAGGACACCCGTCAGTGTACAAGGGCCACTGGATTACAGCGAATGTGTTATATGTTAAAGGTGGAGTGAGGGATTCTGGATAAAGACTGTTGATATTTGAACTCTAATAAAACAAATACTCTCCCCTTCAATGCCATAGTGTGCTCTCTCATAAGCTCCAGTCCACACAATGGAAACACATTGCCAAGGCTGGGATAGTGTTGTGTGGTGCAGTCTGCACCCCTTTGTTTGTTCCCATTTATAGAGTCAGCGCTGTGTCGGAAAACACGAGATTATGTTTCAGCACTCACAGAGAACAGACATTTAGAGGACTGTTAGGAGATATTCACTGACAAAAAGTGTATTTGCTTACAATCACTGATTAATTTGATTATGCATACACGCAGTGTAATATTAACTGAAGCTTCTTTGCGATTTGTGTTGTCCATCAAGCTAGCAGTTCATATAGAGGGGCTCAGGTGATGGTGATTAGAAGGGCATGGCCACCTTTGTTACTTTGACTTCTATTGTGTTCTTCCCTTCAGAGGAACTCTCAGAGAGAGAGAGAGGAGAAACCTATCCTTCAGTCTAAGAATAGCAGAGCCGGCCAGGGCGATAACAATAGCAGAGGGCTTGCATGGGTGTTCCCTGCATCAGACAGGTCTGAGAGCCCATCCTTTGGATCATCCTGAGTCCCTCATCAAGTATTAATCCGCCTGATGCTCATGTTCCCCTATACAGTCAGGCTTGGACGGGCCAACCCTTTTTCACAGCTGGTAGGCTGCTGCCATTGGAGAGGCCACTAAAACAGGCCAGCGGCATCTATGCACTCCGTGAGTTGCCCTACAGCCATGTGTCAGTTGAGAATAACTGGTGAACGGTGGTGTGGTACAGGACGTAATTCAGAGGGGGGAAGGTCACCTCCCATGCTATAGCGAAAACACTGCTGCTAAACTGTGGTCTTGTACAAAAACCTATGTTCACAACACAATCGATCTATATTCTTCCCTGGATACATTCCATGCTGTGCTAATACAGTGAAGGACTGACTGTTATTAAACTGGGGTAGGATATGGAGACTCTGAAGTGGAGGTTGATTGGCTGTGTGTTACAATAACAGCAAAATGAGGCCCTGGCTGCCAAAATCAGTGTGAAAGACCCATTTTCCCTGCTGTTTATACCCAGACCTTTTGCCACATCCAAACCGGATGCGTCTAGCTGGCCACAGTTCCCATTTCTCCCAATGGGGATTCATTTCTTTCATAAGGCCCTTGTGGATTCATTCTGGAGAAAGGCAAGCGGAAGACAAATATGAAGAGATAGATATAACCCCGTTAGGCAATACCCACATCAACCCCTCTTTCTCATTGTGCCAGTTTAGGGATTAGTCACCAGATACTGCCGATATTAATTACTCCTGTTAAAATGAATATTATATGTGAGCAAATTCCATTTACATTATTTAATTTCTCAACACTAGAGCATAATGGTGAGAAAAATAATTCCAGGACCTGTCAAAAAGCCTGTAAGTGGTGTCCGGTCAAAGGGACAAAAGGTGCAGGAGCTTTTTGTTTAGTAGCGATAATGTTTCAACATTCTCCTTGATTACACCTGAGACTGGTAAATTTGAGAGGAGAGGATTATGGAGTCTGGAGAGGTTGATTTTGTCTATATATGAATAACCAAAGACTTGGCTGTGTTAAAGGGGGGCAGATATCAGCAATGAACTGATGTGAACACTCTGTAACAATAGCTCATCTAAATAGATGAATTAATAAAGAAGACGATGCTTTGAGTGGACCCTCAAAATTCTTAGCCACCGCCCCAACTATATGAAACATTACCATCAGCCAAGTGATTGGATTTTCAATTGTGACTCAATAATTCAGAAGATAATTGTCCCATCTTAATTGGTTGCAGAGCATAAAATATGCAAGGTGTCCCTTAAGTGCAACACATCAAGTCCCACTTATAATGATGACAGATGGCTGTTTGTTGGGCAGGGTGTCAGATGTGAAGGCTTTGTCATATTCACACTTCCCCTTGTTAGGAGACAGATCAGGTTTTTTTTATCCCAGAGCGTGAGACACAGTTTCTCTTTTTCATGGCCCAACTGAGATGGTGTTCAAGTTTTGAGATACTGTGCTGATACTGATGAAGTGCCAATCATAGATCCTCTGTTCACTTACAAGTGGCTTGGATGATATTTATTTCATTTAAATCGGTTAAGTGGAGTGCTTTCCGGAAAATGATTCCTGTTTTGGCCTGCTAAAAATTGGAAAATGTTTATAGCAAAGGTCTGGACTACAGATGCTTTCATGTATCACCTATCACATTCTACATTATTCCAACCACAGTTCTATACTGTATATTGGAACACAAGCATCCCCTTATGACTGTATTTTTAAACAATAACTCATGGCTCGACCCCTCCATGGATAAAATCAGTACTTTCTCCGAAGACCAACAGAAAATTACGTTCAGCTCAAATGTATTTATTTTTCCTTGACTTTTACCCTCTACATTAACAAAACCCTCATGAAGAGCATCCGCCAGCATATTTCTAATCATTAGCACCACATTAATAAAGAGGTTAATTACCTGAATGTGGCCTGGGCCACACTGGCTTTCAACACTAATGATTCGATTAGTGTTGGAAAACACACAAAACACAGGGGAAAGTACTTGCTGATTTTCTTAAGAATTGCATATGTAAACTCCACATTGTGGTGCACTCACACATACACACTGTGTTGTGTGTTCAGCTTTCAGTACATTTCCCCTTCCTAATGGCCTAATAATTTAAACACAGTTAAGTTGCCTCATTAGCCGTATACAAGGAAGTAAGGGGGATGGAAACACCTGTTCATTTAATACTCCAACAAGACTGCACAGCATTCAGGGGCAAGAAAATAAACCAAGACATGGCAAAGACATCACAGTGGTCCCAGGACATAAACCTCTAATTGTACAATGATACTGAAAGATAAACATCAGCATTTATGTTTTTGTTAGGGTAACTGTAGATGCAGGTTACACTAGCTTAAGGGGATAGTTAATCAATGGTTCCTCAGTTAGTAGTTCACTCTAAAAATAAAATATTCAAAAAGGCCCAGGGTGACATGCAGTTTTAAATTAGCAGCATGAACCAAATCATCCAGGAGGATCACAGTGAGGTACAAGAGGACCTGTATTGATGACTGGGTCTGCACGCTATAGTTTCATAAGGCTGTAAATGGCCGTTTCCAACCGAGACCATTCACTCCTCCACTGTCGTAAGCCATGATGGATGCTGCTACCAAGGCCCACGCACACCATCGCCTACGTATTACCTGCGCGCCGCCCATCGCTCACACCTCCCCACCGAGGAAACCCTAGACCGCAAGCCACAAAAGGGCGGTGTAAGGCATCTCGCCCTCCCTTCTCGACACAGTAATTAACCTGCCTCTCACCTCGCTGTCCAGCCGCGTCCGCACAACAGCTTGGCAATCACGAGACACTTCACACAACAGCCTGCACAGGGGAACCCAAGCCACGCCGCCTCCCTTTCATCTTTTGTCACACTCTTCCGTGCGGCTCTCACAGAGGGTGCGGCCGCATCTCGCACCGCAGCCACTGTCGTCGCGTTCTCTAATGGCCGGGCGTCTTGATTAAACCGGCCTGATAGATCGCTGCGAATCAGCAGTAAGTCTAAGTGATCTCATGTGTTGTAACACGCAAGAGAGAAAATATTCCTGACGTGGAACAACTCCGACGGCATGAATAAAAAATAAATTACGGGCTGCGCTCTCTCCAGACACTGGGCTATTTTAGATGTAAGAAAACGTAAAGAGTTATTAACTTTTAGTAGACGTTCGAAGCAGGTATAAAGAAATGGAACCAGACTAAATAGCCAATAAAAGCAGAACGACGTTGGCCCGCGTCAGAAACAGCCTTTAAATCAGCATGTTCATAACGCACGCACGCACACGCAAACATACACACACACGCACGCACACACACACACACACACACACACACACACACACACACACACACACACACACACACACACAGTCTAGCCCAAATCTAAGAGGTCTTGTTGGGGTGACAAGGCAGGTCTGCCACCAATAGCTTCCTCTTTTTGGATGAAGATGACCTCAGCGTTTGAGTAGGCTAGTCGGGCTGCTTTTCATTAAGGGCCGCTGTGGTGCGCATGAGACCTGCTGGGTTCTGTGAAGCTGTGATGGACACTCTCCACTCTCTTCCCGTTGCCTACACTAACTGTTCGTATTGAACACAGGAAAGGGATTCTAACTTCGGCTCCTATGTCAGCGCCCGTGCAGGTCAATATCTTTCCCACAGTTTATGTAACTAGCCTTCTATCCGCATAACACTCATAACATTAACACACAGATATTGACTGACACATTTCTGTTAATGTGAGTGTTGTTAACCATTTATAGTTTGTTGGGTCAGTGGTTGGTAGACAGAGTCGCTGACCAAGGAAAGCCATACCTTCTGTATTCCATCTAAATACAACTTTTCAGGAATAGACAAAACTTTTTTCTATAGCCTAATTCAAATTCATTCTGAAAAGAAAGTGTAGCCTATAAACCAATTTACCAAAACCTACTCAAATTAAATCTTTGTTTTATACTGTAAATGAAATGTTGAAAATTACATTATAAATCATGCACAGGTAGGAGCCGTGTTATGTGCCAATAATCCTTTCCAGGAATATGTAGTTTTGCTGAGGGGAAATAAATGTGATAGATATATTATACATTTTTAACCAAACTGTCACGGTTTAGAACGTAGTCCCTGGTGGGAAATTGACACCTGGAGCCGCCACTCACTCATGTCGATAAATACAGACCTGTCCAACATGTCGTCTTTCTACCCTATCGTTTTGTCTCGAGGGTCACCAAGGCCAGTGAATGGATATTCCAGTAAATATGAGTGACTGTTGCAGCTGTGTCAGGAGTGACTTGGGACTTCATTTGAGGTTCAAGCGAACATGGAATTAACATATTTCTTTAAATGTGGAAGGGATGTGCCCATTGTAATAAGAAATAGGGTGTAATTTGGCAATTTTGGTCATTTTAACTGTGACCATGTTTTTCTCCATGTTAGCATTAAGTTAATCCCAGGACCAAACTTTCCTACCTCAAAGCGCTCTGCTGTGGAAAATCTCTGTTTCTATTCACACTTTCTGGTGCCTCAAAACGTCCAAGTAGTCCTTTCCAAAAGCCACAAAGTGTCATCTTTGGCTAAACGCTATTTTCAGGGGGGGTGTAATGATTAGCACTTAGAAGAAATGAATGGCTTGCGGATCAGGTTGTAGATCCAAAGTATTTTCCAGAACAATAAGGCAAGGAGCCACAAAGCGAAAGAGACAGAGACCGGCAGATTTGAGTAATGACCTTGTAATCTTTCTCCCTCCTGATGTTTTCGTGGCACATATTGCCCCCTCTCACGTGTATTTACCATCCAACTGACAGGGCATGTGGCGTCACAATATTCCTGGCTCTGCCTGACCCTCTGTTGAGGCATGGGAGCGCCCGCATTCAGAGGCAGATAGTCGCCCGGGCGTCGATAATTACGGACATTTTTAAACAGTGATATCACTGTGGTTCTGGGTAACAGAGGAGCTGCTTTTTTTCCAAGCACACTTAAGTAATAAGAGATATGTGTTATTGGCACATAAAAGACCATATTCATTAATCACATAACGTTAGAGACAGGATGTCCCCAGAGCATTCTCTCTCTCTCTCTCTCTCTCTCTCATATCCAAATAATCGCACAATTACACACACAATTAGGATGTAGAAAATGTATAAAAACATCTTACACATGTACTTGTAAGATGGAACTATAACATCTTAACATACTTGCATAAAGCATTGCACTATCAGATTACAGTAGATCTGACTATTACTAGACTTGTACAGAGGCCTTTTCCTTGTGTTTGCCATTGTTACGCTCTATATTACCAGGTTATCTGTGGAAATCAGATAGCAGGGCTATTGAGTGTTTTAAGTGCTAATGCTCAGAACCTGCTGAAAACAGCATTCAACCTGCCCTCCACAGCATGCCAGAGAGACAGAGAGAGAGGGGAAGAGAGAGAGAGAGAGAGAGAGAGAGAGAGAGAGAGAGAGAGATGTTTCTTCGTTTTGTCCCCATGTCTCTTTTTGGGATACATGTGTGCTTATGCTGGCAGGTTTTCCCACCAGACCAACTGCCTATAAATATGACCCTTCTGATTGCCCACATCCTTGCCCCTAAAATAAATCATGTGCATTTTCATCTGGCACAGACAACCGGCACCTCCGAAGGACAGTCCAGTCTGCCCGGACAAGCCAAATGAAACCAGCAGAATTCTCTCACAGTCCCATGACACGCACATGCACACACACACAAGCGGGCGCACGCATGTAGGCACACACACACACACACGCATGCGCACACAGCAGTACAGTGCTCTGAAGCAGTTCAGAAACTTGGCACTGCCAGTGTTCACCTCAGGGCTCTGGCTAGCTAGCCGCTGACTGGGCCTCCAAGAACCCTGCTTTGCCTTGCCTGTCACTGGCAACTTCCTGCTGGCTGGCCCCAGCGTGTAACAGAGACTATGGGAGCCAGCGGCTCATCAGCGGTTGCCTTAGCGCTGCGGGTCTGAACGCAGGAGGGTGAGTGGGCAATCAGAAGGGTGTGGGCCCCTTTGCCCACCAAGAAGTCCTGGCAACAACCGCTGGGCTCTTACAGAGTTGTCGCATGCGGTTTTCAGACTGTCATCGCAGACTTTCACCAATGAGAAACGCAGACAGGGCGGGAGAATACGGGAGAAAATAACAGGCGGGGAGTACTACAAACGGGTGCCCACTGGATTAAAGGACAGAGATAGAGCTTTGGACGAGGGATCAAGTTATTCCTGTATTAGACAAATACTAAGTGCTGCGCTGGTTTAACCTGTCACTGGCTAACTGCAAATTACGAAGTACATCAAGGACGTGTTTTTCATCCTTGGTGTATGTATGTGTGTGTGTGTGTGTGTGTGTGCGTGTGTGTGTGTGTGAGCGAAGCAAACGGTAAACTGACTATTTGCCAGGAAATGATCAAGGAAACAGGTAGACAAATTCATTTTGACGTGGGTCCCCCTTGACGTTTGCCGATCTATCAAAGCCTCACCTGTCCTCTGCATTATTCATGCAATAATACTCTTTCCTCATGTCTGTAGGGGAGCACCAGTGTTGTTTGAGCTGGAAACGGGCTGCAGTTGTTTTCTTTACAAAAACACCTGTCTAAACAGTGGCAAAGCCAAGGGCAAGTCTCGCCTGTCAGCTATAGTGACGGCTCTTGACAAAAATTCAGCAGAGACAATTCCATAGACGTCCAGTGAACCGAGACAATGCACGTGTTGGAATGGCTCCAGCTGGGGGAGCCTATGTCTCCATTAGGCAACGTGTTGTATCTAATGGCAACACAACAGGACACTGAATGCTCTCATAATAGAAAATAAAACAAATGGTACCGTCTCAAGATATTCCGGTGTAAAGACACCGCTTTTGTCTTCTTGTCTGGCTTCTGGCTTAATCCCCCCAGACGAAAGGTTGGTTTATGTGACAGTGACTCAGCAAAAAGGTTAAACTCGAAACTAAAACTCTCTTATTTTTGTGGGAGAACAAAAGCTTGATCTATTTAAGTGATTAATTAATACATCTAACTACCAAAAAGGAATTTGCATCATCTGTCCTGAGTGAATTCCAATGAAGTTAGTGAACAAAGGCCAGGTGCCTCATTAGCTGTCAGAGACTTATCTTGGCCTGTGTAGAGGGGTTATGTGGGGTTGTCAAATTTCAGTTCTTATGCTTATATTTCAACACACCGTTCTTTAATCTGCAATGCCCTCATAGACCGGGTTCCATCATATTCTACTAGACTGAGCACCTTCAGGGCATTTTCTATTGGTTTGTATTATCAAAAGGTGAAAAATGACAATGAAACCCAGGCCTGCGCACATTATTCTTTCAAATTGGGACAGTGCCACAGCCAACAATGGTTGAGTAATGAGAGGGGCCGTGCACATTCAGTGATATGGTAGTTTTGGTAAAACAATACTACTCTGCAGTATTACTATATGCATGCACTTTTGTCACCATAATGAATCAGCTAATCTGTTAGAAAGGAGCAACCACCGGCAGCTAATTTCGGATCATAGTTCAATGTCAGCATTCTGAGCTAAATATTGGAGATACAACTTTTAATAAATGAAAGTCGTATCTGGCGGTTTGCCCAAGCATCTTTATTTACAAAGACAGTGCTGTTGAATTAACAACCACATAACTTTACATTTAGTTTGAAAACCTCTTACATTTTGTTGGTAGAATGCAGTCTGAAGTTTGAAGGACATTTTGATATCCTACTGAAAGGGAGCAAGACCATTGACAAAACGATGGACAACAAACATCCTTTACAGTACAAAACATTATAATTTACATTACAAACATTACAACTTTGTGTAATAGTACCAACAACATTTGTTCATCATTGGTACAACATAAGTGGCAGATGGAGTTCACATAAAGATCACTCTGATAAATATATATGGGTATTATTAGTACCCTAAACCCTATAAACATACTGTAACAGAAGTTAAATTATATTTTTTTGGTCAAAGTATAACTATGAAGCACTGAATGTGTCACAGACATTCAGTTCAAACTTCTCTGTTCTATAACGGACAGTTGAATAAAGCTATATATAAAATTATATTTGTTGCACACTGATAATTTGCTATACATTTTGACCTACAGTACAGAGCTTTATGAGCAGCTCATATTTGTATTATAATTAAAATAGCAAGCTCTCTGCAACAGGATTTCTATAATGACACATAATAATCAATTATATGAATGCAGACAGGACAATTTAGATAAAGTGATACTATTTGGGGGACGTTGGACAACAATCTGAAAAATAAAGCTTTAAAATAAATGGTCCTTGCATGTTTCAAATAATGATAGATGCACACATTACTTTTGAAATGACACTACACAGAGTGATAGAGCAAGGCGTGAATTGGCAAAATGAGGACAGATATCCTCTTCTGCAAAGATTGAACAGAAAATAGTTGAGTAAAGGATGTTAACAGATTTAAACAGAACATAGTTTATAAACCAGTTTCTGTTTGGCTCCCCCAAGAGAAGCCAGGCTCATCAGCAACATACAATCATATGGTCACCTGGAGAAATGAACAAAGACTGTAAAACGGGACTGTGGATGCAGAAACACTGTACAATGTCAGTGTGTGTGAACTGCAGTTTCATGCCTCTATAGCAAATGCCTCTATATCAAAACTAGCATCCTGTAATCCAAAGCCTGTTAAAACTCCTTAATGTATACAAATACAGAGAACACATTATGGTGGTGGTGGGTATTATTTTACAATATTTGGTCCAGTGACCAACAGTCCAAAATAGAATACTGACAGTTATAACATCTTTGATGATAGTTTGCCCGTCTGTGTGTGTGCTAGTATGTACTGTATATTGTGTGTGTGTGTGTATACTGTATGTACTGTACATTATGTACTATATCTGTGTGTGTGTTGGTGTGTATATGTACGAGTATGTACTGTATGTCTATGCGTGCGTGTACTGTACATTTTGTACTATATATCTGTGTGCGTTTGACCATCTTCTCTGGGCTGGGCTGGGGTGGGTGGGTGCGAGGGAATGTGAACTGCCGCGGGGCCAGAGGGTGGAGTCACTGCAGCGCACACATGGAGCTGCGTGGGTGGCTGGTAGCCCTGGTCACAGGGTCCTGATTGTAGTTCACAATGTCTGCCTTGACCACACGCTGGAAACACAAAAACCACAGGGGATTGAACGGCTGCCGCAGCATTCACAAACACACATTCTACCGCAGGCGTTATGTCTAATAGGTCCAAGCACACACTAATAGTCACACTCAAAACCAGACTGCTATTATTATTATTATTATTATTATTATTAGCCAGCCATACCGCCATGCATTTTAGATCATTAGAATCTTTTTTTAATTTAGATGACATGAAACCACTCCCGCTCTTAATCTAAACCAATCCAAAACAGGGTTGCTACGGGGATCACTTTCTGGGACAGCGCCCTACGTTTTATGGGATATCTTCGGGGCAGACATACTTCCAGCTATTGAACTAAACATATTTTGCTCCGCTGAGGGGCTTCTTGACTAACGGGCCCGTCGTCCTGGGGATAGTCCGCCAGCTCGGCCTTCACAATTCTCTGAGGACACATGCAGGGGAAAGAGTGTGTGGAGGACAAGCCACAAGACAAGCCACAGCGCGGGACGCGTGCGGGGAAGGAGCGCTTAAACAAGACGAGGCCAACAGCAGGCATGTTGGGCATGAGGTGTTGGGCAACATGTAACAACAGACAGACAGACAGACAGACAGGATGCTATGCGTCCAGGAGGAAGGAGAGATATGGAACAAACAAACCAACTGGAAGAAATAGACAGAGGCATTAAAGCATGAGATGTACATTCAGTGATTTCATTCTGAATATATATATATATATATATATATATATGTACACATACATTACATACACACACACAGAATATAATCACTGTGTACATGTACATATGAATATACAGTGAGTTGACGTGTGCCGAACTGATAATATTGCTGTCATGCACACTGCAGGTGTTGGCCCTTGCAGGACTCTCATTAGAAACATACAGTAGTGTAGTGTGCCTGTTTCTACAGTACCACAGTGAAGCCTCTGGCTCCTTTATGAACACAACCTCTGATCTACATGTTTATATGCATATCTGGTCCGTCCGTCCGTCCGTCCGTCCGTCTGTCTTAACGAGCTGCATGCTGGAGCCCGTGAGTGATTGGGGGCCGCGGCTATCTGATCTGGCAGACGGCGGGGTGGGGGGGCGTGATGGAGGAGGCTCCCAGGCAGATAGCACCTTGTCAGGGGTTGTGACCCCCATGTTCAGCCCTCTAAACCCCACGGCTGATAACAAGACATTGCTGGCCCCCACACCTAGACCCAGAACCGTGACCTGTCCAATTCCCCCGTGTGTGTGTGTGTGCGTGGGTGTGTGTGTATGTGTGTGTGTGTGCACTGCACGTGTGTAAAAGCCAAAGACGGAAACACACACAGAAACACAGACGGGTATCTGAACAAACGTTTGTCCTTTGTCGCAACCCACGTTTTTAGTGAAGCTTTACTGTGACGATTGTTCCATTGAGTGTCAGTCAGTCAGTCAGTCAGTCAGTCAGTCAGTCTCTCTCTCTCTCTCTCTCTCTCTCTCTCTCTCTCTCTCTCTCTCTCTCTCTCTCTCATCTTCACTGGATCATGTCCATGCCTGCGTGACTAGCCTGGATCTAAGCACTTGTCTTTATTGGGGCAGCCATCAAGGTAGCTGACAGACCACAAGGGAATAGAGAGTCGAAGTCACTTCCGTGTTATGGGACCTTAGTTTTGTAAAAATATGTATGGTAGTCAACGGCAAGAATACTATTATTTTTAGATCCCGTTTGCTTTGTGACACGAAGCACACATATGATGACTATTTAAAAGAAACGTATTCGAGTCAAGAAAGTCTCAGTTTGTTGTGCATTTGTTGAAGTATAAGACTGTGAAAATATGTAATTAGTAAGACTACAAACCCCGTTTCGTGTAAGTGTCATGACGTCGCGCCACAATCTTCAAGCCGAAGAGAGCACTTTTTTGGTGAAGTGTGTTGTGCGAGACGAAAGCTGTAGTTCACTGAGCGGTTAGACACAAAACTAAAGATTACCTTGAAGTTTCACAACAAACTGCAGCATTGTTGACTTGAACAATTATCTTCTATATCTTCTATATATTCATATGTGTACTTCGTGTCACAATTCAAACAGGATTCTTATTCTTACGTTATTCTCGCCGTTTACCATACATATTTTTTCCAAACTAAGGTCTCATAACGCGGGAGTGCCTTCGGCTCTCTATGAAGCCCCCTGATTGGCCAACGGCCACCCTCCGCATGTCGGTGCAGCGGGCCCGGTGACGGCGCGATGGCAGGCGAGCTTAAGAAAGTCCATGCTCTCCCTTTCCCGGGGGGGGGGGTCCTGACCCCTCCGGAGGGCCCCCGTCCCTCGGGCTCAGCATCTAGGGCCCAGCCAGCGTGGCTCCAACAGGTCACATCAGAGCCAGGATTAATGCTCCACGGAGAGAGCTGACCCTGTGAATCCAACCCCCCACCCACTGCCACCACCACCTCGGGGCCGCAGGTCCTGGTCAGCCGGCCGGCAGAGACCAGAACGCTTCTCCGGCCCCACAAGAACCGTGGGAGATAAAGCCAATAAATCAGAAAAGCCAATTCCAACCTTCTCACCCTCAGGAACAGCATACCTCTGACCTCTGGCTTCACGCGCTAACGTGCTCAACGTGGCTCTATTTACAGATGGGCAGCATCATGTGGCAGGTAGCCCATCACAGGAGTCAGACATAACAAGCCAGTGTTTAGACAGCCAAAGGCCCTTTACAGTGAGCCGTGACCTCCCCTGACCTGGCTAGCATACTCCCTCTGACCCGCTGGTACGTTTGGGCTTTGGGTTACATTTTATTGTTGGCCTCGGCCACGACTTTCCCCGTTTGACCAGTTAGCCACAACGTTGAATGCTGAAGGGAAAACTGGCCCGAGCGAGCTTGTATTAAAAGAGCATTTGTGCCCGAGAGTGAACTATTACGGCCTACCTGCGACTGCTCTATTTCTGCCTTGTTGAGCTTCACTCCCAGAATCTCAGCAGCCAGCCTCTGGAAACAAAGGAACACCTGAGGGCCACAAGGAGAAGAGAAAGGAGAGAAAATGGAACAGGAATGATGGGGTCATATTCTCAAGTTATTCTCCCTATCCTTTATGTGAACTCAGAAACTAGAGACGCCTCTAGACCAGCGGTTCTCAGTCATATTGACCAGTGACCCCTCGAGAAAAAAACGGGGAGGGGAGGTTGTTTATACAGTATAAACAACAATAAACAGTGTTGAGAATGTGAATATTAACAGATTCTTCAAGATAACAAAATTCAGTAAACAAAGTCATTATAAATACTAAAAGTAGAAGAAAAAAAAAAAAGATACTACTCAAATCTACTAACAACTAATGGTTGTGGATAAAGGCATACACTTCATATATTTTGTGGTTGATTGTGTTATAAAGGATGATCACATAATGCGTTCAAATAGTGAAAACTATCTTTGCATTTGACTACTGTATCTAATGTATGTAATGTAGCCACATAGAACTATGCAGAAAAGGGGATACGACCTTGGCAGCGGCCAACAGATCTCATGCGGGGTAACAGGGATTTTCTTTGGCGTTTCAAAACCTCTGTGAGCCAACACTAACCGAATCTCCTGACTTTGCTGATACGAACTGACTGATAAGTCCATTCTCTTGGCAGAAACGCTGGTGTTTGTCAGCCTTCACCGTCCTCATATGCTCCAGGTCGACTGTGGAGAGAGAGAGAAAGAGAGAGTCAGAACGTCAGAAGATTTACACTGGCAGGACAGAAATCATGTAGGGTTGCATGCTCGCAGACAGGATTACACGGCAGCGCATACCTGGATATTTCACAGAAAAGATAAGTTAAAGCTTGAGTTACGATGGAAAGGATTTGCCCAGAGTAGAAGTCTGACGTGAAACACAGAACCCACTGCATAACAAGAACACATCCATTGTAGGGTGGAGGTCACTCTTGGCTTATATCCATCCATTAATTCATGTTATTGTTCCGCCTCTGTGGCGGTAAACCAACCCCATGGTCCTGCAGGCTTGCATCCACTGATGGCATTACAGATCAATGTGACACATGGCATAGCGCTAAGCTGAGGTCTGACACCCTGGTCGTACCCTGAAGCGGAGCACCTTTACCTGGTTGGAAATCGTTTAGGAGGGTTGGGGAAGGGGGGGGTTGGAACACAATGCTTGGATGGCCCACCACTCCCGGCTACACTCAACGCAAGGAGCAAGGTCCTGAGAATGCGGTGGGGGCATCAAGACGCAGGCCTCCCAGGTGAATGCATGGGACACAAGAAAAAGAGGCCTGTCGCCGCCCGGTGATTTACTGCGGGGGCACAATGACGCCATTTTCCTTTCTAGCCATTGTTGTGGTGCACGCCCCTGTGCACTACACTCCTGTGCGGTGATATCGGGCCTGGCTTTCTGCTCTCCTTCCACGGGACGGGGTCACGCAGGGGTCACCGGGGAAGGTCACCCGGGGGTCATGCCGCTGACAGCAAGAGTTTCCCTCTTTTATTTGCGGCCTTTGTGGAACAAGGTGGCCACACCCAGTATCTAGTGCATGCGTGTCTATGGGAGCTAGAGCAGCCCATGCTACTGTACGGTGTTGCGTTTCTTTCACCCCCCCACCCCCCTTTCCAGTTTTACTTTTTTGTATGCCCTATGGGGCTTCATTCAAGCTGTCAAGGTTATACCCTGTTCTCATGCCCCTTGGTGTGTGTGTGTGTGAGAGAGAGAGAGAGTTTGAGTGAGTGAGGAGCAGAAGTGTAGCTACAGCAGAGGGAGTAATGTAAACACTACCCTATCCCAGCATTAATAATACCTCAGTAAGTCCATATAACCAAGAGATGTTAAAGGCCAACATAGAGAGAAGAAAAAAGGAAATATATAGTCAGAGCCATGTAAAAAACAAATAATAGAAAAGAAGAATAAAAGGAAAGGAAAGTAATCTACAAAAAAGATCATAACAAGTGACTTATAAACACAAGGCCTTTTCTGGTCAAAGGGAGACACTTGTATGTCTACTCTGTGGGTACATCTCAGCCCATACATAAACAGAGCTGTCTCAGGGGCGTCAGCAAGTTATTAATTCCAGTCATTACGTGCGGAGGTGCCATGCATGCTACTACAAGTAAACAGTGCTAATCCTTTGGATCCTGCACACTTGGGAGGGGTAATCAATCGCGTGTCACAGTCAGATTAGCAAACATTAACACACCGCCTTGGGAGCAGGGCAATGGGTGGAGACGTTACTGGCAGTGCAACATGGATGACCAAGACTCTCTCACTGTGCTGCAAAGACAACCACGGAAGCAAGGACCAATCGTCTCCTTGGACGCATGTAATTGGTTCGAACTCAGGTCTATGGTCAAAAAACCAAACGCACATAAACACCTAAAACACATGAATTATGTGAAAATTAAGCATATTACTTTATATATAGAGGACTGTCCTACACTCAAACGCTTCCCCCAAAAAACTAAGTTAAATTATAATTCACATTATAGTCAGTCAACTAAAAAATAAAAGTATACTCCGTGGGGAAAAATAACTAAGTGTACGGACATGGTAGACTTTAGTATGAGGCATCTGGCTGTGTAAACTGAATATAACAACTAATCCCAAAGCTCTAGTGTTTTGCTCCAATTCTCCCACTAATGTACCCATTTCTATTTATCGGGTTGAAGCAATCTTCCACCGATGATCTGGTTTCCCTCCGTTTCTGTCAAAATGTACATCAGCCCAGCTAGCCCTAGGAAGTGGCCACAATCACAAAACACACTGTTTAGGCCTGCGAATGCATCGAGATAGCGGAGACTACCATCACTCGCCAAGACTGATGGCTCTCCCTCACTGCATCCACCGAGAGTGTTTACACAACGGGTTTGCCCGTCACCGTGGCGAACATAAAGACAACGACTGGAGATTAATATCTGCAGGAAGAATCAGACTTTTACCATAACTGACTGGTTAACTTGTGATGGTGTTGACGCAAACAGCAGAAAAGGGAGAGCATGTGTAGCATGCCCAGTGTCTTGTCTTCTACAGGTTAGCACATTAGCAACCTCCCAGTAGATCTGATTACCCAGAGCCAGACTATATGTGACGGTCGGGGTGGACACTTCAACGGAACAGATATGTTTTAATAAATAAGGAGCTGGTTAGTGTCTGTACAGGGACTGTATCCAATAATTAATGTTAGAGTATGGGGTAGGATAGGCCTGATAAAGGCATTCACCTCCCAGCCCAGTCTGTTACATCTGGTATACAAGTACAATGCACCGCTGCCAGTGCAGTGTAGCAAGCAAGCAGCGTAACGAGAATCGTCTTGATGAAACATTTAACCAAACACTTGTTATTTTAGCCACACCGCAGGTAATGCAGAGAAGTATACGGGAGGTTTGGGAGTGGTTTGTCACGGGAAAGGGTCAGGGCAGGTTGTAGACTACTAGGGGTCATACACAGTGAAAAGGTAATGGGACTAAAAGGGAGAATGTAATTCTGCCAGCATTGCTTCAAGCAAGAGGCCTCCCCTCCCTAACAGGACCACATTTACACACAAAAAATACAAAAACGCAATGCAAAATAATTCTAGCATGATTTAACAGTGAATCATTGTAGAGTTCAAAGCCATTTTATTCTAGTTTAAGATTCAAATAATGCTAGTAACGTTGTTATTATTATTATATATACAATATATAGTATGGTATGTGAAAGAAAACACTTAATTGTAAGTGACATTTAAATTACCTTTAAGCCCTAAACTTTAGGACTATAGATCAAATTTAATTAAAATATCAAAAAAAAAAAGAGAATCAATAAAGTTATTGTAAATTATTCTGTGATGTCTGAGCAATTTTGACATTGATTGAAAAATGTTCTGTACAAAAGTGGCTAATAAAACTAAATTACTAGATGAATACACAAGGCACACTTTTACAGGCCATGGTCTTAACTGGGTTAAATAACATGGAAAGAGCTCATAAAAGCTGTGCGATGGTACTTCATGTTTTGCAATGATGACATTATACAAAATGCTATGTTTCTACCTAGAATAAATACATTTTAGGTAAATTGAAAACTGCTTTTACTCGTATGAAATAACTCCCAGAATTAATACACTATATTTGGTCAAACCTATATGCGATATTAAAGAGGACACTGTGTATGTAGTCATTCAGAACCAGGGAATGGAAACTACCGCAGAACATTTTTATTAGGCCTTAACAGTGTAGGTATTATTTACGGTAAGCAGTGTTTATTTTCTGAAGACTAGAACATCCAAATTTTATGGGAAAACTGTTCTGACAGCAAAGTAAATATATAAATAATAAAAAGTATAAATAAAATAATAATAAAATAAACAAATCAGCATCAATATAGTCCTTTCGGGCCCAAATCACACTAAAATGTATTAGCTTTCAACGTATTTATTGCCAAAATATTTGCACATTAACACTGTCGGAGATGATTAAAATCACAAAATCCATGTCTTGTGTTCTTGTTAACGGGTGACAGGAGCATATGCAGGTGAGCTGCTCCAGCCAGGCGTCATGCAGGCAACCTCAGGGACACCCTGACAAGAGACAGAGCTGTCTTTGTGCTCGGGGCGGCTCCAGCCCCAGGGGCCAGAGGCATCGCCGAGCGGGGGGGGGGCAGAAGTGTTCTGTCCACGGCTCATTGATCACAGCTGATCTCGTCACCTGGCCAGAGCAGGGGAGTCGGCAAGTAGACACGTGCACACACGAGCACACAAGCATGTATGCACGCGCACACAAACACACGTACACAGATAGCCTTTAGAACATAATCAGATACACTAGGGCGGCTCCATAAAAGAACACAGAGCACGGCCTCCCAGTAGTGGATGTAAAACAGCAAGAGTCCAGCCAGTGGTACTGGTAATGGGGGGAGAGAGACTGATTACCACTACGGGGGTTACTGGGCTCCCTGGACTCGTGAAACTGGGGACGAACAAAAGGCCCAGTTCTGGGCCGACCGCACAGGACGCAGCCTGGAGGTTTCACTGGCCGTGTCCTCTGGGCTGTTAAACTAAGTGGACTTTTATGGGGGCGCGGGGCCGCACTCCGCTGTAATACCCACAATGGCCACTGGGGGAATTCAGCGCATGTGCACACATGCTGCTGCATCACCCACAGACGGAGCTTATGTACAAATGGTAAATGGATTGCATTTATATAGCTCTTTCTAACCTCCCAGCCACTCAAAGCACTGTACATGACTACCGCGCACACACACACACACACACATGCACGCACACACACACAAACACGCACACGCACACGCACGGTGGTGTCAGCCACGCAAATCACCATCCATCCATGTCCTCCATGGCTCTTTCAAGGACACTTGTGGGCAGCAGTAGGTAGAGCGGGGCGTGTCCCGAAGACATTTACGAGGTGACCCCCACCCCCCCCCAATGTGACCTACGCTAATAATCCAGCGAGTTCTCCCCACTGCAGCTGCATGTGTGCACAATAGGCCCGACTAGGAGCACAGAGCCCCTTATACAGCGGGTCAAATCAAAACAAACACAAAACGTGAAGGAGAAAGTGTGTGGACGGACGCCGGCGCGTTATAATGGATCGACGGGAGGTGGAATTCCTGGGCGGCCGGCAGCGGTGCGAGGACGGATAAAGGCCGGCCTGAGTGTGATGACGGCTCCAGGCTGCGCCGGGGTCAGGTGGCTGAGCCGTGCGCTGTGCGTCTGCAGCGACCCGTGACTTGCCCACACAGGACGGCATCACAGGGCCCATCTCCTCCAGCATGTGCGACAATATTTGCTTTACGGATGGCTACATGGACGAGGACTTTCCACCGCTCCTACAGGCACAGCGGTGCACTGGACAGAGCTGTGTGTGTGTGTGTGTGTGTGTGTGTGTGTGTGTGTGATGGATGGGGAGGTTAAAGGTAGAGTCAGCGATTGTAAGATATTCAGCGAATATATCTGCTCATGGTCCACTAGCTGCCTGTTTTGAATAAATACTTTTTCTACACACCCCTGGCTCTGTAAGTGGGAACCCAAACAAAGTGGTGCAGACCACACCACACAGCAACAATATCCCCGCCTTGATATGTATCCAATGTGCGGGGGCGGAGCTTCTGAGGGAGCACCTAATGGCATTGAAGGGAGAGGTGCATTTGTTTTGATCGGAGTTCAATTCAGTCGTGCAGAATGCCACGGCCACTGTCACAGTATAGAGCATACCCAAGCATACTTGACTGTGACGCATATTAAAGTGACTTCATGGGCCGTATGCACATGCCTGCACACACAGCCGCACACACACGCCCTAACGTGCGCGCGCAGCCAAGCCAGCTCTGAAAACAAGGAACAGAGGAGCTCGGATTACAACAAACGCACAGTGAAAGTGTGATGTCATTCTCTGCTCAGGGTACCATGACTCCACTATATCTTGACACAGAAATACATTAAAAGAATCGCATAAAGCACCTTTAATAACAGCAGTTCCGTTCCCTCTCATCCATGTCTGTGTTATCTGCCCCTGCCTGCCCGCTACCTGCCTTCATCTCTCCACGCAATCGACGTAGCCCTCTGCCACGTCCCCCAGGTCCGCAGAGAGCATGAGTCGCTGTGTACCGTAAACATTCCGAACCTTTACCCGACCACGCCACCCCCCCTCCGGTCCCCGGAGCATTGCCGGGCCTGTATACTGTGTATATAATGTTTTACGGCGTCGAACCTGCGGTCGCCTCCCCCACAGCGAAGACACTGCTGACGTCTGCATCCCCACTATCTCGGGAGGGAGGGCGGGAGAGTGGGAAGGGAGGAGGGGGGAGGGGGGCTGCTAGAGCACTGGGCTTTTGTCCCACCACATGTCTATTGTGGCTAAACCTTTCCCCCGGGGGGCAATTAGGACCTTTTAGTTTGTTGTAAGAGGAGCTAAGTACGAGCTGATCGAGCCAGGAAAAACATTGCTGAGCTAAACCAAAAACAGAAGCGCATTGAGCCCCTCCACTCCCCTAGACCTCTTGAGTGAGCATCTCTCTATTAAGGCAATGTGCGGGCCTACGCTGAACAGACAGGAACTGTGGCAGCTTTACTGGGGCACGCTGGGTAAAAGGACAGGAGGGGGGTGGTCTTCAGCTCCTCCGTACACCTTGCCAAAATGGCGAATGACTCCGGCAGGGGTGCATGCTGAGGGAAGCGCCTCGTGTTCTCACGTCTGGTCGGTGTGCCGGCCAGGTTAGCGGCGCGCGGTGAGATCTGCAGCGGCGTGCGGAAGGCAAACAAGCCTGCGCTGCTTAACACAACAGTGACACAGAGCCAATCAAAAGACGGCATACCGTGGGGAAAGGCAGCACCAGAAGTGTTAGTTCAAACATGTTCGAGATAAGCACGAGAGCAGGCCTAAGTGTGTGAATGAAAGAGCCAGTGTTTGTACAGGGATGAAAGTGTGTGTGTGTGCGCGCGTATGTGTGTGAGATGGAGCGAGATGGAGAGATGCACAGCGGGACGAAAAAGGAAAATGAAACAAAGCGAGGGAGGAAGACAAAACACAGTTAATGTGCAGGAACGGAGAACAGCCCATCTCTCGGCCGAGGGGACGGTTTCTCATGGCGGGGGCCAACACCGTCAGAGCCTCCACGCAAAAATCCATGAGTGATGAGGAGAGGTTAAGAGAAGTGAACCCATTTAAGTCACCCAAATAAGGGCTGTGGGAGGCCATGATGGATGAACCTGCCTGAGGGAGACCGAACATGCATGGAGGACCACGGAGCGGGGGTCTTGTGATATCCGCTCAATAAAACAAATTGGTGAGATAAAGTGCAGGATGAATAGGGTTGCCTAGCCCTAGACAGTTCTAAGGTACTTTTAAGTTCTGCATTCTCACGCATGTACATACACATACAGTACTTGGAATAACCTAATACATATGGTCTAAATACTTCACATTCATTGAATGGGCTGCTAACTTCACAGAGGTATCTGTATCAGACGCGACCAAGATGGTACCAAAGCACACAACATTACAACAACTCTATAGTTTTACCATAACTGGAATCTGAAGTGTCCGTCCATGTGTGGCTTCTAGATTTAAATATACAGCGTTTTGGCAGATGCTTGTATCCAAAGCGGAATACAAGTCAATAGGTAAATAAGTAATATGTTAATGTAAGCAAACAAACTTCTGTTAGAATAATCACAGCAGCATGTCCTTAGGGTAGGGCTGGGCCTAATATAATTTTACAGGCTTTGATTTGAGTGTTTGAATACTCGTCAAAACCCACAGCCTGTTTGCAGGCTTTCAATAGGCTATGTGCACTCGACTGTAGGCTACAATAGCAGATACAACGCCAGTTTTGTCAGACCACTGACATACCGACCTGTACTACAGAAAGCACCTATTAAGACTGAGCGTAATCATCAATAACATCCACCAATAACTCATAAGATAAAAATAAAAGAATATACGAATCCCAAAATTGAAAACTTATCACGAATACCCGAGTATTCTGGGCCGGCTCTACCTTTGGTAAAACATGGTTATATAGTTCACCATGGGCGTAGGTTTCGTTTGAACATTGGGGGCATATCAAGTAGGGGGGGGTCATTCCTCTAATACACCCCTTTCACACAAAAAATACGTTACACTGGAAATGGTAATGGATGGGCAAACAACAGCAGGCACTATGGAAAATACTGGCAATATATAAATGTTTTCTACATTTAATAAGTGTTTTGCAGTTTGCCACCTCAGATAATACTATTATAGTTTGCCAGTTTTCATTGACTGAGCAAAGCTGGATTTAAAGCCAAGAATATAAGCTTTTTCACAAAAACACGCATGATGCTGAAGGTACGTTGCTAAGCACGTTGCTACGTTATGACTGTCAATCCATATTAGCGGAATTACCGCATTGCCTGAAATTAAGAAATATATCGTTATATATATTTTGGCCATATCGTCCAGCCCTGTCATCATCATATGAACATTTTATCAAATGAAATATCAATAGTCAATTTAATAAAACTATTTCAATATTTCTTGATAATAATACTATAACTAATATTCATGTTTAACTAATCTATAACTGTATATAACCGCAACTGTAAATATTTGCACAAACATGAGCTTATTCATGAAGGACGGAACATTTTTTAGTGGTAAAGGTTATTGTGCAACATGGTTTTCGTTTTGTCTATTACAAGCTACACTGTATCGGCCTGACAATTACTAACAGTCATTCATCCTTGAAATCCCTTTGACATCGCTTGCTAAGACACAGAGTGCAGCAAGCCAACGGTTCCCCTAAGTGGATCCTGTGTACCGTATGGCCACTGGTATGGCGTTACACTGGCCTGCATGGCAGCAAACCGTTAATAGTGTGTTTAGACAAACCAAGAGGTAAGAGCTTAGCATTCTTCCATTACCCGCATGTTCCCCAGATTGATCCCACCTTGCGGGTGTGCCCAAGCACTGGCATACGTGCGTGAGCACACACACACACAAGCCCTCATAGGCAATCGTGCAGACACACATGCTCATCGCCAATACAATATTTCACTGGCATCCTCTCTGAATTGTCCCAAGTGGCACCATTAATTTGACACGGGGCTCAGGCATCTTGTCCTCCATGCGCTGTCGCTTAACAGAAACACTTAACCCCGGACGGCCACGCCACGCCGAAGAAAGCAGCGCTTGTTTCCCCACCAGTGACATGGCACAGGAGGGCAGTCAAGCCAGGGTAAGCGGAGCAGGGCACAGCATCATTAGTGAATCAGCCCGGGCCACAGG
This sequence comes from Amblyopsis rosae, assembly GCA_025399935.1. Classification (NCBI taxonomy): domain Eukaryota; kingdom Metazoa; phylum Chordata; class Actinopteri; order Percopsiformes; family Amblyopsidae; genus Amblyopsis; species Amblyopsis rosae. The sequence continues at coordinate 507,904 of JAODTR010000002.1, read as the reverse complement.
CTCATTTGCTGCACACCGGATAATGAGGAGAGTGTTCAAATAAAGACACCGTGCAGCCAGGGAGCGCTTGGCGTGGAGAGCCAAGCGACGTATCCTGGGGCATGCATAAATAGGTCCACAACGACTGCATTGGATGGCAGTGTTGCTGCAATTTACATTCATTATCTAGTGTAATAAAATATAAAAAGGAGTGGAGCTTTTTTTTCTTTTTTTTTTACAGGGTTGGATAGTAACTGATTATAAAAATACATATAGTATACTTGTTGTAATACAACTATATATACATGTATAGTTTTGACTTGATTTCAATTACTGATTTACATTGTTTGTTAATAAGAGAACCGCTGAATGTTTTATGCATTTTATTTCTGCAACCTTCCCTTTTAAATTTGAAAATAGTTTTAGAAATCCTAGAAATTGGATGTGTGTGTGTGTATGTATGTATGTATGTATGTATGTATGTATGTATGTATGTATATATATATATATATATATATATACATACACATACACACACACACACACACACAATCATAATCATTCATTGAAATAAAGTCATATTTAACCTGATCCCCTGAGCAACATAAACAGCCAAATTGCTTTGGATGGCTTTTCAAATAACAGTTTTTGGGATTTTGTAATCAAAAAGTAATTGAAAATAATCCCATTATGTTACTAAATGTAGGTAATACAAAAATTACGCTAGGTAATTAGTAACTGCAATGGATTACATTTAAAAAGTAACCTATCCAACCCTGTTAATTTATGACCGACAGAAGTGCTACTGTGCACAGGCCATGGAAAGACTGAGGTGGTCTTCTGTACTTTTAAGCATAGAGATGAGCATGCACGGAAGTTGTAGAAATAACTGACCATAACTGGCCACGACACTTACATTTGTGAGCATTCAAGAGCAAGAAACTCCCAGCACTGGGCACTAAAATACAGTTGGGGGGGTAAAATAAAAATACAGCTGCGATACATAAAAGTGTTAGTCGCTCCTTGGCAAAAGATAGTGAAACACTCCCAACAGAATTGTACAATTCCCCCCTGCCGGAAAACTAAAAAACAAAGAAAGTAGGAGCCGCGAGGGTTGAGGGACTCATGAAGCCTCACAAGATAATTGATTGCTCCTGGTGGGGCAATCTGTGCGTCTGTGTGGGATTTTGTTTTTCTTCACCCCCCCTCTTTACCCCGCATGTTGGAGCAGAAAAAACACACACAGGCAATTCTCAGTAATGCAGCCATTAGTGGGAGGCTTGTGTAGGGGAGGGGGGGTGTATACTACTTGTATATTACAGTAGGCTACACAGCCAAAGCCCAGCCTAAATACGGCGGCGCCCAGCGTTTACGCTGGGGGGCATTAGGGGATGCGATGCACGTGAAGACAAGGGAAATCCTCTCTCGACAGGCGAATTAGGCCCTGACCTATGTCCCGCGTGGAGCAACATTAGCGAGAGCTTCCTGTGTGCTGGCACCCCTCTGTTGACCGTTCATCACCCTTGCTATGGTGGACAGCCATTGCCACACACACACACACACACTTTACAATAACACGGTGGCCGCAACTCCACGTGTCAAGGCGATGTTTAAAATGAGTCATCAATATTAGTCTTTATTTTGGAGATGGAGGATTGCTGTCTGCTTATCATCTAGCTCACAGATATTCAACACGGGGTCCGTGACCCCTAGAGAAAACTCAGAGGTACTGCAGTGGGTCTGCCAAATAATTTCATCCCAAATCCTCCAAATATTTAAATGTCTAAGTACAGTATATGCATGAATGGAAATGTATGCAGTAGACCATTGCATACTACTATTATGCATGGGAATATAGGCCGCCCTACACATTATTGTTGGCCCGATTTAGCAACACAATTATATACAGTGTGTTAAAGGGGGTCCTTCCACCGTGCTTCTCTTAGCTCTGATCTAGATCCTCTACCCCTTACCAAGCAAGCTGTCCTGGGTTGGAGAAGATGGCGAGGGGGCTGAGAAGTACTGACTGGGAGCAGTGTGGGCAGAGAGTGTGGTGGTCAGAGAGTATGGTGGTCAGAGTGTATAGTGCCAGAGAGTATGGTGGTCAGAGTATGGTGGTCAGAGTGTATAGTGCCAGAGAGTATGGTGGTCACAGAAGAGTATGGCGGTTAGAGAGTATGGTGGTCAGAGTGTATAGTGCCAGAGAGTATGGTGGTCACAGAAGAGTATGGTGGCCAGAGAAGAGTATAGTCGGGGGGGGGGGGGGACACATAAGCAATGGCGTGCCTGCGTTCCTGGGCTCGTGGATCTTATCAATAGACCTTGGCGACCTGTAAACCACGCGTTAATAACAAATCAGATTACCTTAGCAAAGTCTGATGTCCCACAAACAAAGCAGCTATTAGTTAGACTACTACGCCATGGGGTAGATTAACGTTTAGCATCTGTTTTCACAGGGCACGCAATGTGTAACGCAATATAAATGCTTGGGCACCCTTATAAATGTGTCATTAGATGTGCTTCGGGAACGTGCAATTCCAAAGAGACATCATGCCACGGTCAGACGGTACTGCAGGGAGCTCATCCTCTTTTAAAACCAGAAAACACAGTTGGCTAAACTATAGTTACGGTGGATTACAAGCTTGTGGGAGGCGGCTGAACTGAACGTGAACATAATCAACAAACACACAGCTTTTAAAACGTAGCCTACAGAAAGCGTCAAATATACATTCGCATTTAGCATCGTTACTGGCTATACGTACTTGGCTGTTTTTAATGTTTATTCTGTAACGGCCAGAATAGCATTTACAGACAGTGTTGGATCTCATGTTAACGGTAGGTACGGTACAGTATATCCTTGAATAAAGTATAGAGACAGAGTGACATGGTAGACTCATTTGGCAAGAAGCACAATTCAATATTATTAGGAATACGAGAGAGAATATCATAGAATGTCCCACAAGCTACAAAAGTGTGTGGGACATCAGTAACCGTAACCAGTGGGGGCGGTTCCTACAGCGATAGTTGGAAAGGTCTATTGGCCAATCAATTAGTGATCAATTACCTTGAGCTCTATCAAACACACCTACATGCACAGTCACATTGACTTAATTCCATGTATCGATGTAAGGAAAAACTAGCTATTCAATAAAACGCAAAGGTGTGCCAGTTTGGAGAATTCACATTTTAATAAGAGGCAACACAAACTGCCATTAGCGAAGAAATATGTACCAGATTATGGACTGTTCATCGTAGCATATCTAAGTAAATTGCACTTACGTAACTATTTAATTAGAAGAATAAGTGCTGTGCATTCTATTCTACATACAAACATCAACCAAACCATGATCTTGAAGTGCTTTTTAGTTCACCTAGTGTGTGAGACAGTGAACATGTGAGAAAGGATGAGAAGTAATGAGAGAGAGAGAGAGCGAGAGCGAGAGAGAGAGAGAGAGAGAGAGAGAGACTGACTATAACTCACTCTTGTTCCCCACCAGAGAGACTACAGGCTGGACCTCAGACTCCTCATTGGTCTTCTTTACCATACTGAACCAGTCCTCCAGGTTCTCAAAGCTCTGGTAGTTGGTGATGTCGTACACCAGCAGGACGCCCTGCAGAGGAGAAGCACAAGCATGAGAATCACTCCTCCATGTTGTATGCCACAAGCCTTACTGAGCCGGACAACGAGTGAGATTGGGCAGCAGGTGGCAGTGCTCCTCTTCTACGGTTGTCTGAATAGCGCGCGCGCACACACACACACACACACACACACACACACACACACACACACAAAGTAGTATAATACCATTATGACCTTTGCTACTTTACTTTAGCACATTAAACATGGTGAAGGCTATAGCCTATCTCGGATAAAGGGGATATATGTTTGGCTAGCAACTAGCTAATCATTAATTGATTGTAATCATGTAACTAATAACATATATATAGATATGTCTCCAGCAAAGGTTCAGTGTAACTATCGAGCAGGATTTGCCCGTCGTTTGTAAAGTCAAAGGGCTGAAAACAATCACAGCCCATGTGAATGTTCGTCTAACTGCGGGGCTAAACAGTGCCGGGCGTCCACAGAAGGCTCTCCGCGGCTCCTCTCACCCTCAGCGCGCACGCAGCAACGCCACAACAGCGCAGGCACGCTGCGACGGCCGCTCGCGCCTCTTGACACCGACAGCGGGGTGTCTCACAGTGATTGATTGCAGGCCAAAACAATGGCCGCCGTGACGCTTCCACTAAGCTCCGGTGAAACGTGTCGTAGCGCGGCACCGATGCATGATGGCCGACGCTTGGCTGGTGGAGGAAGGCGACCAGACATGACAGATGTAAACATTCACAAGCAAAGTAGACAGGGCAAGACGTTTGTATATTTTCCAAAGACACTGGCTACGCTGGCCGTTAAACTGCTAAAATTAACCTGCCAATTTCACTACTTTCCAAATGATGGCTGGTAGCCTTCCTCACGGTAGAGTGGGTTGTTACCAGAATTGTACCAGTCACTCGCACGGCTGCCGGCTGGTGATTATTTTAACACCGCACACTGGAGACAAACGGGGGTCTATTTATTTCCACATCAGGTCTGTCACGGTGAACCAGGCTGGCTCCTCGGTTGAGAGCGGCAGGTGGTACCCCGTAGCAACGCCGATGCTGACGAACAAACTGCAGTGTTTGCACAGAGCTTGTACAGTCATTGTCATTAATGCGTCGCTCACTTTTCCAATTAATTTAAAGAGGTGAGGGTAAAGACATCATGTCCATAATTTAAAAACAAAATGCTGAACATTAAAATAATAGTGCTAATACACATTTACTTTACTGTCCTATATAGGCCAGCTTTTTGCATCATTAAGAATATCTTATCTATCCTGAGAGTTCCTGGATGATCCTGTAAGTCAGACGTAAGGCCCTTTAAAAAAAATTTTGGCAGCAGCATCATAGCATGGTTTGTGTTTCACAAGGAACATCATATATAATGTTTAATATAATAACAACTTGCATTGGGAGGGAATCTTTCTCAATGTCTGTGTGTATGTTACCGTACATGTGCTCCATATACATATTTGTCCAGCATTTTCCCTCCTAACGTTTGACCTCCGATGTCCCACACCTGCAGAGTGGCATTCAAATTGCCTGAAGCAACAAAATAAAGAGGGAAAATAAGTGTCTCGACTATCAAAGAAGCAGGGAATCTGTTAAAACAAGAAGATACAGAAACGTTGTTCTACTGTTTTAAGTGATAATGCAACGTCTAACGTAATTTCTGTACTCTAAGCAATGTTGTTAGAAAAACTTATAATGCACGGGAAATGACAAGGCAGACCACAACAACAGTAGACTCATTTTGAGTACAGGATTTCTATATTAAAACGCTGGCATTGCTCATATACTGTACATATTGGAAACAATAAATCAGAGGTTAATCTTTCATGCTAACCGCTCTTGGCTGGCAGGTCCTCCCGCGTCTCGCATCCAAGAATACCCAGCCAGGACGTTAGGGCGGATGAATATTGGAGGTATGCTGCCTACCATCAAATTTCTCTCCCCCCACCCATACCCACGCATAAAAAGTAAATAAAAAAAAGAACTTATTAGCTTGTAAAGAGAGCTTTGCATTGTGTCATTCTCTGCCAAGTTGAGTAAAGTGAAGAGAATTATGTGCCATTAAGGAAAATAGCAATAATTAAACATGACTCGTTATGATTTTAGTGGAAAGAAAGTGAATTGGCGCAGAGAAAGAGAGGCAGACCGGCGTGTATATGAAGAAAAGAGAGAGAAAAAAAAAGCCAAATCCAAATAGATATTTTCATCCTATGGAAATGTAAAGTGGTAATAAAGAAAGAGGTTTAAAAAGCAGTGGAGACCAGACAGGGAAGAGTTTGTGTTGGCGGGATGAGGGCCCCTGCGCTGGGCCGGGGAGGGTGCAGCGTGGACACGGCTGGACGACTCAGCCTCTTCAGCGGCAGAGAGGAAACGCAGAGGTTCCCAGTGACTACACACAGACTATGCAGTGTCAATGTAAAGCAGCGTCGTGACTAGCCAAGGGCCCTGGGGTGAGGGAGGGACAGAAAAGCCTGCACGTAAACTGTGGTTACGTTAACTCTTGTTCCTGTGCGGTCCGCAAGCTGCCAAGGCGCCACCCGGAAACAAAAGGGTCCGCCGCGGGGGGAGGCGATGCAACGAGGAGGACAAGATGGCCGCCGCATCGCGTCTCGTCCCTACCAGGTGGCTGCGCACGGCCGCTACCGGAGCGTGACGCTGAGCCGCGTTGAAGCGCCTCCAACAGGTTTCAGCAAGGGAGAGAATTTATCAGGTTGGTTTCCACCTCCCTGCGGACAACCCTGCTCCCCTCGTCTACACTGGTCTTTTGGCTTGGCAGGGACATCTGGAAGAGGCATTGTTGCACAAAGGTTTGCACACAGGAGGGCGTTGTGTGCCAATCGGCCTCGCCTCACCTCTCCCCATGTTGGAAAATGTACATTAAGTTTGACAAGCCAGGCCTTCATGGGGAGAAGGGGCCGAGGCTGGCTCTATAGCTACCGCTCCTCCCCACCAATCCCACGGCAAGATAGACCCTTACAGCTCCTCTGAGACCCACACAACCCCTCCAACACGGGGGTCTTAACAAAGCGCCGGACCACCCAGCTCACAGAGCCACCCTCGTCTTCATCAGGTCATCAACACCTAATTCCCCAGAAAATGGGCCATTTAACATTGCTGAGTCTGAAGGAGCGTTAACGCTGCAATAATGACAAGAGACGTGGACTATTGTAAAACACGGGTCAGGGCTTAACATGCGAAACAGCGGCAATTACAGCAAGGGAAACAAAACCTGATAAAAAACACAAGGTCTACAATTAACAGCATTGTATGGGATCTTATGAAACAGTCAAGTCTTCCAGCTTATGGTTGGCCCATTTCATTTGGATTCCACCACAACATTTTTGGGGGCTAAATTCTCCTAAGGCTGAAACTGACACAAAGTCAAAATAGAATACCTCAGCCAACTCACAAATCAGCTTAACTTTTACTTTTAGCACTTAATTTCTTTTTACTTAATGGTGTTTTATTAGTAATGAAACAATGGAGGTACTCTGCAGATTTCTGGAGCTTAAACCTTGGCAGGGTTTTAGAAATGCCATTTAAAACATTGAAAACCCCCATTTCATATGGTAGGAAGTCAGAATGGAGTGCTTTCGTCTAAATATAGGCATTAGTCAATAAACATTTATTTTACACATCTAAGGGGGATACAGAGGATGGCTTTATTTCTGCTGGTTAAACATAAACAAATATGAACATGAATGTTTTATGTGGTGCAGGACAAAGATCAGTTGAACTTGAAGATCACCAATATGAATATAAAATACTGAATGTATTTACTCTGCACTGTGCCCACAGAATTATGAGCTAGACTTGCCCATTTGGACAGAATCTGTCCATTGGTTGTGTGGAGGGTAAAAAAGCTCAGTGTTTGCTCTGGAGAGAAGAACTTTCAGAATGAATAAGTGTGAGAAGGGGCAGACTCTACAATGTGTAACTAGAAAAGAGACACTGAAAGTCCTGAGTTAACTTAAAGACCTAGCCTAATCACTCTAGCTGAAAACACTGGCTCAGGAAAAATACAGAATGCCACCCCATAATAACACAAAACAAGTTTAAAATGTACATGCCCTCTAGAGCAATGGCTGACATTGACATTGTGTTGGGGCCCGTGACCCTCAAAAGAAAATGTTGCTTGCGCCTTACGGTGAAGAAAAATGTAATGTAATTAAAATATATATTTTTTTACAATTTTATGATCTCCCAGTAAAAGCATATTGCACGGCATGAGAAACAATTATATATGCTATCTGCTTTAGTCAGAGTTTAACTAAAAACAGCAAAATGGAACACTCTTGATTTACTTATTGTTTTAAACAGCACATGATTAAACGCGTTTTCTATACTACAGCCAGCGGGCAGATTACTTTGCTCAAGGCGTATTCATTAGTATCCAAAGATAAACTAGAGCCTGTTGCTATGAGTGCATGCAGCGCACACACATGTGCGTGCACACAAGAGCTGGGGCTCACCTGGAAGGGTTATTCTCTTCAGAAAGAAATCCAGGCCAATGGTTTGTTTGTATTGCTTCCCAAAGGCCTCCTGTGCGAACCTGGTGGCGAGTGAGGTCTGAAGCAGAGACACAAAGCAAGAGACGGGAGAATTAGGCTAGTAGTGGCATGACCGCTACATCTTCAGGACACTGGAGATGTGTTGTTCAAAGCAGAGTTTTAAAATGAAGCAGACTATCTAAGAACACACATTATTTTCACCACATGGTGCGCGCACACACACACACACACACACACACACACACACAGAGAGGCAGGCATACTTCACACTAAAACTGAAACTGGCTGCAATAGAGTATCAATTTAGAAAAATACATAGCAGAGCTTTATACTGTATGTGCTGGTGCTATGAGCAGAATAGATTACCTACCCATTTAATATTGTTACAGTTCACACATTAAACAACTGTATAGAGTTTATATACACACAGTATATATTTAATATATCTCTCTCATGTGAAATAAACCCTGCTTAAATGTTTATCAAACCCACAAACATCAGATGACAGAAACAATATTTTGATAATGATTCTCTTATCCCCAATATTTCCAAACAGAAACATTGAAGAACCCTCTCTAAAACATCACCCTTGTTTTAATACTTCAATTTTTCTTTTTTTTCCCACATTTATAGATGTAAAATTACTTTAGCATTGGCTGGAAACTTAAGGGTAAAATGAAGTGAAACCTTCTGATGAGGTCTCTGTGAATTACAAAAACAGGTGTGTGGGTAGGCCCATGTGTCATGTCTCCTGACTAAAGACCCAGTAATTGCTGTGAATTACAAACCTCCGTCGTTCCCTGTCACTGTTGTGTTCAGGAGGAAAAAATTGCATGTTAGGGGCCCTCCTGAAGTGCATGGGAATTCACTGCACAGACTCGACATGCCAAGTTTAATTCATATTGATGGATGAGGATAAGACGAGAGAAAAAATGAAGTGCTGAGTGTCTACCAGCTATCTTTAGAGCAGCGTGCTTGCATAAACACTGCAGAGTAGTGCAACGGTGGGATTTCCCTGGTCTTTATGTGGCAATACGTGTTAAATATGCTACCTGGCAATCACTGACATGCAGCACCAGCCAGGTGAGATCTCAGTCCAGAGCGCATCCACTTCTGTGCTCACGCTACGGTTTCAGACTTAACCAAATTTTAAGTGAAAGGCTACCTTAATCGACTGACATTCTTCCACACGGCCACACTGGAGCACAGTCCATTAAACAAGAATGAACACTGAATCAGGATGATGCTTGGACTACAAGCATCGTCTTGATTCAACCCAGTCTTGTTTCATTAAGCAAGACCAGGTTCATTAGGACACAGCTTTGTAACTGGTGGATTTATCTAAACTAGGCCTTCAGTCTGCAACCTTGGAGTCACATGCAAAACATGTTGAATGTTTAACTCTGACCTTTGGGCCAATGTTGTTATTACATTAATTTGTCTTTAGAGGAGCAGTGTAGCAACACTGACAATTCATCTACCCAATTCACTTTAAAGTTCACCAACCAACAGGCTTTGCAATTCTGTGTGCAGAGCATGTCACAGGCTCAAGACTGATTGAAAAATTACTAAAGGTGACTGACGCAACAAGGAGAAAATTGGCCATTTAAGTAGCCCCAAAAAAAAATCACTGACAACACAAAAATAACCAGCTTGGACAGCAAAAATGTATTCCACATGCTCACATTGGCCTAGTCGGCCATTTGTTTTGGCATTCCAGTAGCTTGGCTTTCCTCCTTCTCCGTAGTCCTTTTTTTCCATCATACAATTGGAAGTAACCAGTGAATGTAAAACTGGCGTAATACTGACACTCCTAGAAAACAGCACAGGGTCACCAACGATACCGCTGCCGGGAAATGAGGGAAGTTCTACCGGGGGCGGAGGGAAGGAGTGCAGGAGGGAGGAGGGAGGAGGGCTGCATGCTATCTGTGTCCACATTACGCAGTATACACACAATACATGAAGCACATTATCAAAAGATTGTTATCCTAAGTGGCATGTTAATCTGCAAGGGTGTCCATAACCATTTCAGATTAAACACTTATTAACACCGTATTAGCCTATAGTAGTAGCATACTGTATGTAAAAAGTTATAGCTCTCATTCTGAAAATAAAAAATGAGTTAAAATATTGATAAATAGTCTACCTGCAAAAATGAAAAACTCCATAATTTAAACTCATCTTGCTCAGGTGGAAAGGCGTTCGCACACTGTAGCCTACTTCAGAACGGGCAACCAACCACAAGCAAAAATACCACCATAAGCGGTGTCCAAGAAAAACTGATCCAATGTCAATTTGCTGAGCAAATTGACATTAATAAGGCGGGAAACGGCATTCAACATGTCAGTCAGTTGCCTGCTCAAAACAGGGAGCAAGGCTCCCGTCTTCAGCCCAAAACAGACAAGCAGGTAAGTCATTCAGACAGTGATGAACTAACACCTGGCAACGCCATGAGGAGGGTTATTAATGTAGCGTATCTACTGGGAACTGACTTGTGTGTGTTCTCAGCACCATATAGACTCCCCCCTCCCCCCCCCCGCCCTAAAGAAAATGTCAACTTTCCAGAATAAGAACATTCATTTTTCTCATCGGGACACACGCCATTACCGCCGCCACATTTGTTTTCTTTCTTCCATTGAAAGGGCAGATTCACATTTAAGAGGGGACGGTGCTAGAAGCACTTCACTCCCATGTGTTTATTCAGGAATTCAAAGATGCCGATTCAAAGAAACATATTGTCATGTCAAAATCGCTTTCAGTGAAAGAAAAAATAAATCAACCGTTTTTAAATGCTGAATCCCTTTGGCCGTCAAATGGAGAAGCATACCACCAGGGGTCAATTAGTTATTCCAAGGATGTCTGAGCTGTAAAATGTTAGATGTTAAATTGGCCAGCAAAACCTGGTTAATTGAGAAAACAGATATCATTATCCCATCAGCCCATTTGTCTTGTTGCAATTACTGCTCAATCAAAATGCTGGGGGTTTTTTTCAGACAGTTGGGGCCAGAATTGTCTCCAAAGGAGTCTGGGTCTCAATGCATTGCATCTGGTCCTGTATAGCAAATAAGAAGTACAATAGAGACAGGCTTATTTAACAGCCAGTAAACAGACTGCAGCATATTTTAATGCATTGTAATATTTGGTACAGTACTTTAACTGTACCACAATTAGCAACATGCCAAGCTGTTTGAAGAAAACAATGAAAGCTACCAATTACTCAAAACTAACACAACTGTATAAAATGTATGAAAATGAATGTCAATGTATAGGTTCAAATGTGTGCTATGTGTTGTGAGCTGTATAACTCCATTATATCACCTTTGCAGCAACTCCAGGGTCTCTCAACCTGGCCACCTGAAGCCTCTTACATAAGTCAATTTCAAGTGCATGTAAAACACTCCTAAAATAAAATGCTAGAGATAACTGAATGCATTGTACTGTTTTAATATAAAACATATAAGACACTCACAAATTATTCTGCATAATCACATTACAAATCATATAGGCCTAGGCTCGTGCTACCTTTAGATTGGCTTCTGAGCAAACCAACAATATTATAACTTTTCCTCCATATGTATTTAATCTGTTTCTTTCTTTAAAACTCATTGGCATGAAATTGGGCATGACTTACAAGTTATGCACTCACCCTAGCTGTGTCAGTATAGTTTCAAAAAACATACGTTCAAATGTGTGTAACCTTAGCTATAAAAGAGTACAAATAACTTCAGAAGGCATTTGAGAAATTGTATTTAAGACACGTTGCGTGAAAATAAAATTAAATCAGTTTAAATTAAACTAAGAAAATATAAAACTACCCAATAAGAACCTTTCAATAAATTAAGAGTACAGTTTGAAACATTTGAAACACAAGACATAGACATAGTAACCTTTCATAATTCCATTACCGTATGCTACGATACCGTACCGATGACGGCTCTATTACGGTACCGTACACAGCAGTAGTTTAATTCGGATGTCCAATCCCTTTAACGTTTTAATTATATAGTATACCAGTTCGTTTCTAATTTCATAATGGCAGCATTCAGACAAATACAACATTGCACAAGACAAATAAGCATGGTATAATATAGACGAACTCCACATTAGATCAATCACAGGCAACAGCGATGCTGTCAGGGTTGCTCAGGCTGCGGCAGGGGGGAGGACATATTCGGCACAACAACCACTGAGACGTTTTAAACGTCCCTATGACTGTACCACAAGCAATGCAACAAGTAACGTACATGTATGCATATACATAAGCATATGCATACTGCCTACATTCCCTACAACATTTTCCCATATTTTCCCATGATGTTTACAGTAGGCTAAACATGCTGTGTTCCATGATGTGAGCTAATAGCCAGTTTAGCTAGCATCCGTCGCCATGGTGATAGGAAAAAAACAGTAATGAATAGCAACATGCAACATTTTCAATGCTACAACAGTAAGTATATAATGCTACTGTGCGGTACTGCTGACACTCAAAAGCATTGGGATCGCGATTCGCTACTGAGTCAACGATTATTGTTAAAGACATGTTAATAAAGTGTCTGTCTGTGGTGTCTCACCTTCCCAGATGCCCCGTCTCCGATCACAACAACCTTAAGTTGCCGGTCTTGACTTTCTTCTTCAGAGTCTGACATGTCGTTAAACTGTGTTCCTACACTTTCTGGTTCCCCTGACTGCTGTGCGCTACGCACCGATATGGATCAGAATATTCCTAGTTAATCGTGAGGATTAAATGAACTGCTAGTACGGTAGCAGGAAACTATACGCCATTTTGATTATCCAATGCTACTTGACATGCGCAACAGACTCCGTAACTGACTGACTTTTTATGTATTTATACTGATCTGTGGGGCACGTCTGAATTTAAATTCGGATTTATATTGTCGTCGTTATAAATATGCTTCTTTGAGTTCAAAGGAAAAACCCAATCTGCATAAAGCGCTCATACGATGCATCCTGCACATGACGCGTACCCGTTGCTATGACAACAGGGCCAAAGTTTACATTGGCATGATCCTCTTTTTGAGGTTGATAATATGATAAATATTGTAATATATAACAATGTATCGTGTGGGTTTTAATCTCAATAAAACTATTTTGATTTAGGATTTTTTTTCTAGGATTCATTTTTTATGTACATCCTGTAGTTTGTCATACAGATAGGCCTACATCAAATATGATTGCATTTGAATAGGCTGTATAGTCCATGGCGTGAGTCATACCAGTGCCTCAGTCAGTAGCATCAATTTACAGTTTTTAATGAATGTTTATGATGCTACGTACTTTCTAGAATTTGTTTACTGAAACAACTTTTTTTTTTGCATAATTTATTTATTTGAGAATGGATAGCACAATTGGATATGCCTATATGAGACTGAACTGATTGTATTATCCTCTTAACTCTTATAACTGTCTTCTAACTCTTATAGCTGTGTTGTAGAAAATTGCATACATAATATATTGAAAGGCTGTAAAGAAGAAAAGAAAATCATGTTGCACCTTAAATCATATCGGAATGGCTATTTCCATTTATAAAAATTAAAATACAGGCCTATCCTCTAGATGCGATCTGATCATTTGGCTATACGAAATCAGCCTATATGCCAGATTAATTAGAAATGCCCTAATTGCATGTGAGACACGATTCTATAATTCTTTCCACTGCTAAAGGGAGTAGTAGAGCATGTTCTGAGAGGGAACGGGAATCTGCACCTGGGCTGGAACTCTTTGAAGCAGGTGGCAATGAGTGTCATGTCGCTATAGCCTAAAAGGCATAGCCTGGCTGAGTGTTAACAGCGATGAATGGACAACATATGCTTTGCAGATAGTCTATGAAATTATTAAACGTTAGCCGACAGACTATGGTAAAATGCATTCTCGTGATATGGATGTAGAACGTATAGGTTAGGTGCTTACAATAAACGTAATCATCTTAATTTGTCCTGAACCATGATCATGGTTTCATTTATATAACACAACATTTTAATCGTTTTAACAAAATAGGCTAGTTGACAAAATGCATTTTGATTTGATTTTCAAGATCACCCAAATGATAGAAACTATTGAATTATAGTCCAATCAAGCATGAGCTCAGATTTCCAGAAAAAGCAGTCTGTCGTGCATCCTAAAAAAGGAACGAAGCAACGTAGTACATATATTGCATTATTTTTTAGAAATTATTGTTATTTTAAAGGCTGTATATAGGCTATGGGCTATTTTGCATATTGGCTATCATTATAGGCTAATTTCAATTTATGAACACGAAAAACCTTCAACGGTCTACATAGGCCATGACACACATCAGCCATCCCCATCGTGATACAGTTATATTAACTTTACATAAATAAATAGCTAACATGAGCCCAATTCAGTGGTGGTAGATATTTTATTACGCAACAGTCTGTAAGCCTACACGAGCTCAGGTAAAATTGGCCTTGCAGCATTGCAGTTGGTCATTCTGAAGATATTTTGAAATGTATTTGAATGGAATTGTAAATTCTAAAATATCCAGCCAGGTTACAAAGATGAGCAACATTGAAATAGGCTGTGTTGTTTCTGAATATATTTTCAAACTTTTCAACATGTAATGGATCGAATGAATCAAACTGTTGGTCAATTTGGTGGACATACACATTTCTATCACGTTATGTTAATCGAAAGAGACGTCGGGAATAACCTGCTTTAGTTCAATCTCAACGGCACACATTGAATCGAAATAACCTTTTCATTGAATGGTGGTTAGAACTATGCTTCTGCAGCCTGCATAGTTTTCGATTCAATAAAGTCCTGCTCTGATTACACATTTACTCAATCTAACCTATTATAGAATCACGTGGTCTTTGTATAGCGTGTCAAATTATGCCATATTAAATGCCAATTTTCTATCATTAATAATGTAACTTGATCTACAACAACAACTGGCACGTCTGTGCGAGGGAAGATATATGTCCACGATTATGTCTTATTAGAGATGTCAAGTGTATTAACTGAATTGTCCTTGAGTCACCTAGCTCTTATAATCTAGTCTGGGACTATTAAAAAAAAAAATTTCACAATGGCGCTCATACAAATTGTATTTCTTAGAGATAGTCCATGAGGGATCAAAAATTCTCATATATAGTCTACCTACATGCATTTTTTCGTTAGTACGCTATTATGTATGTATATGGCCTACATCACACAATTTTATACATTTTCTATATCAAATAATTTGTATCTTATTTGTGTATCTTAAAGCATATACGTGCGTAATTGTGCGCAATATGTGCGCAATTGTACTACATTTATTTCTTAACGGCATATAGGCTATGATATACAAATATATACTTTTTTAGAGACTAAACTAATATTTAAGAAACGTATTTTTTATATTTGAGTTACAGAAGGTGGCTTTGTGTATGCCCTACACATGCTGTGCATTAAACATTTGACTGTATAGGCTTTGTGTATGCCCATACACATGCTGTGCATTAAACATTTGACTGTATAGGCTAGTTTAGACAATAAATGGGATTCGATTAATGCACATGGCAGTATTTGCATTTCCCCTATCTGCTTGTGACGAAAGAATACCCGGTGTATTTCTCTCGCATATCCCAGATATCAGATATCGATTCACATGCAGGCTATAGGCCATGGACGCCGTGTCACATGTGGGTCGGTCAAGTATTCAATACGCCTCAGTTTTGTATGTGCCAAAGCAGCGAATAAAGAGCATCTTTGTCATGGCAGTGGTCTTGGGCAGCGATGGAGGTGGAGGGGTATGGCCGCGACCTGCATTTAAGAAATCAGATTCTATAGGTAGACTAGACAGGTCTTCGTTGATATGTGTCCAGGGGTTTAGCAAAGATGGGACATTGCTCTGGCAAAGCTACAACTTGTTTGTACTATACCAACTCTATATCCGTGTTCAATTCATTTTGTAAATAACCTTTTCAGGAAGATAAGCTATGACTTGGGGTTTTATGTTGTCCTTGTTTTGGCTTTGACTGAAGACGGCTAGCTACTCTGTCTGTGGCACTGTCAAAAACTTTTAGTCCAGCTGATCGCATTTAGACGCTGATCTAGCAATATTGGGTAATGACAGTTGTGGTGAGAACGTTAATTGTCTCTCTTTACGACTATTTTCAGTATCCCGGTGCTTTTCAAAGGCCCGCGTATCACAGCACTATTGATGGCATTAGGTGGGCCTCTTCAGAAGCTCAAGGTCTTTTTGAGAAAACTATAGCCTTTTACAGATTAAGTTTAGATTTAGATTTATAGTGATGGTGCTCTGATGGATATTTTATGTCTCGAGCCTTTTGTTGATGCTTTTTGCCATTACTTAAATTTAGGCCTAGTGACATAACCCCAACTGTCCACTCCTTGTGTTGACATATAAGCCACACCCACTTGTCAGTTTATTCTGTCTAGGAATCACAATGTTATTAAACATTGTTTGACAGGACCTACAATATAGCTAAAGATGACATATATATTTCCAGAGCAATATAATAACATATAGTCTAAATACAACAAATAATAAAATGTTGACGGATATATTAGTATATTTCAAGACTTTTTTTGCTGCTTACAAATGCTGCATATAAGGTTGCTTATCTTATAAGCAAGCAAGCCTATATGCCTATAAAATTGTGTTTTTGTTGTTTTGTAGAATTCACATTTAATCCATCATAAATCTATGATGACAATTTACAGAATAATGATTAAGCCCACCCAATATTGTCATATATGCCCATCATATAGGCATCAGAACAAGTCAGTTTGGATAATTAATTGAGCCTAATATAACCAATAGGTCTGAAGTTTAGAATTACTGCAAACCTATGCCTATAATAGTATCACTTTCAACTGTATTCCTAACATGCTGTCATTGTTGATGATTTAGAAAATAATTATTGGCTCAACAATATAAAAATAAAGAGCTTGAATCCAAATTGTATTGCCTGATATGTTTTAATGTTGATTTCAATCTAAACAAACCATCAATATACACAATAGAAAATAGATACATTTCAACGTGAAGATGTGTGTTATCTTGCCACAAATCACCTTCAAGATGAAGATCACAACGAACTCAGTTCCTCTTCAGACATCCTGTGCATGTCCACACTATGCTCAAAAGTGCTGAAAAAATCTTACCGTTAACAAACACAGCAAGGAGAAAACTGTAACGGGCGAGCTATTGTGACAAATAAAACAATTTAAACATGCCTATTTCCAATCACTGCAGAGGTAGGAAGACGCATAACCGATGCCTGCACATTCTAATGTCAGCACTGAACCTACAAAGGTGACAGTTTCAGTCTAGAAACAAAAACACGATGAGGCAATTTGATACAAAGAGCTGATATCAGTCCGGATCAGCTACTCTGTTCTTGTCATAAGTCGTTAAAAGTAATTGCTTTGTTTTCCTGGAGAGCAAAAAAATAAATACCCGAGAGGCAACGAATGAATGGTCACGGATTCCCGGCACAGGCGGAGAGTGTCCAGGCAGGCAGACAATATGCGTACGGATAATAGTAAGAAGGCTGTAATGAGAGTAGAGGAGGCCTCAACAGCTCTCCAGGGCTGTACTGTCTCTGGTCGTCACGCACTAAAACCTTCACAGCCACTTTCTTGGCTGCGGGAGCCGACGCCATCAGATCCGCGGCCATCTGACGCCGTTTCGTCTTATATCGGCGGTTCTGGAACCAGATCTTGACCTGGGTCTCTGTGAGCTTCAATGAGGCCGCCAGGTCCGCTCTCTCGGGCCCGGAGAGGTACCGCTGGTGATTGAATCGGCGCTCCAACTCGAACACTTGTGCATGGGAGAAGGCCGCTCGCGAGCGCTTTTTCCGCTGTTTAGGCTGGTCTGAGCTTTTATCACAAGACCCATCATCGAGGTTGGTGGAGTCTGAAAGCATTTTGGAAAAGGGATATCAGCTTTCAGTCTTCTTACTCGAGTATCCTATTATAGTTAATCGATCAGTGCATTTACTCATAACCGTAACCCGACTGGAAAAATAAATAAATAAAAATAATAATAATAATAATAATAATAATAAATGCAAATATATAGCCTATACGAAATCAAACACATTTTACATATAGGCCTACGCATACCAATAGGTTTAGGCTACAGTAACAAAACAAGCAACCATTGGTCATATAAAGATGAAAGGCCTAGAAAAAATAAATGTACAATAGCCTACATTTTTAACATTCAAGCATGCGCAATCATTGCGTAAGAGCGCAATTATAGTAAAATCTCCCCAGATCATGCTGAAGATCAGACATATTTGTTTAAGTAAACCTTGTCAATGGCTGTGGGAATTTTTTTGTTTACCTACCGGAGGCGTTAGGCTCACAATCACTGAGCCCCTTTGCGTTGTCGATGGTTGCAGATTCGTGGTCCGTTTCTTCCTGTAAACTTTCTTCCAGAACGTCTGAAGCATGGTCTCCTTCCTTTTCTGACTTACAAGCCACCAGCCTCTTGCTGTCATTGTCATCGCTCAGACCCGAGTCGGAGTCGTAACTCTTCAGATCGCTGGGCTTGCATGTTCCCCCATCACTTCTGCAAGCCGCGGCAAAGTCCGATCCGTTATTCATTTCCCCAAATATTTTCCAACAAGCGGTCTTGGAGAAGCACATATCCAAATCTGGCAAGTGTCGACTGTCCTCTTTTTTGTTCAGAATGGCTTGGATTGAGAAAGGCATTAATGAGTTGCTGCGAACGGCCATTTTCAAAAGCGAACCCTTTCCTTGCATACAGTCGACTTTTCTGTCCAAGACTAGCGGCGATGTCACTTCATCCACATTTTATTTCCCGCGAATCCGTGTTGTTTTATTCTCTTGGTCTCCGTGTTGCGTTTTCATTGCATTCCCGATGGAGACGCGATGGAAAGTTCTTTCAAATCCCAAGGCACGATGCTGCTCCTCCGCGTAATACTCCCATCAGCCCAGGCTCGCTCCCGTTTCCTGCCCTTTTCACACACATCTACCATCCACCCTCACCTGTGACCATACAGTGAGTTTTCTCCATTTCCAATTGGTTAAGAGCAAAAGAAAACCCGTACAGTGATTGGCCAGTGTAGCCGACGTCCCACTCAAGGCATGCCAGGACAATACATGTGCGTTCTTTTACAGATTAACCCTTCACCATCCCTGCCCACTCAACCCCCAAAAAATGCTGCGTACCCAGTCCATTCCGTAAAGCAATGGATTTTGGCAAAGATTGGGACGCCGCCACAGGTATTAGGCTACATTGTGATCAAGAGGCCTATAGGCCTATTGAATTGTTCTAGAAGATATATGAATATAAGACTCGTTATCGACCACATTGTGCGTCATCAAAAGGTAAGCATGAGTAAACGAAGGTTCGAAGGCAATGATCCGTTATTTTCTTTTGTAAGGTAGCTTATTGACTTCTATAATCACAGACATCATCGACTAAAATTCAAACTAGCCAATGACACTACTGTAGGTTATAGCATATACACAGCTAAACATATAGCATAGGCTACAGATATAATATAATATGCGCGCGCGCACACACACACACACACACACACACACACACACACACACACAAACACGTATATGTCTATATGTTTCCATTGTGCGCAACAGGTCGCCGGGCCATGGTTTGTGACCTCTTTGAAACAGTTGTTTCTGCTTTCTGACGTTCTAATATCATACACGGTCAATTTGCTTAATTTTAGAGTTTTATTTTTAAAAGTAGCGTATCAGGATTTTATTGGCTTTAAAAAAGCAAGCAAGACTCGTAGGCCTATATAATTTTCAAATACATTCCATGGTAAATGTGTGTTTTATATTTTGACAAATCTATTTGACAGTTGTGTCAAAGATATCAGAAGGTAAAAATGTTACATGTTAATCAGCCTATTATTCCTTTAATTGGGTGTGGACATATCCGTATAACAACGTTCATATTGATGAGTTGCAATTGTCCTAACCAAGCATTAGAAAACAATGCTACTTAACTCAAATATATCGCTAGGTTAAAAAACAAAATGTATATTTAACACTTTGACATTGGACAATTTAGAGTAAGCTATAATGTCTCCTTCATGGCAAACAATGCAGAAAATCAGGAGAAAGGGTGAATAAGGCTATAATGGCTAATGTATGTTATATCAAATATGTGCAAATACATTAATATAACTATATGGCTATAACTTACCTCAAAGAAAGTAGTGATTAAATACATATTGTGAAAAATTAACGATATATGAATCTGCTCAAAATAATTAGCATTTTATTGTCACTGCTTATTTTTATTTTTTTTGTATGTTATTATACATTTAAACTATCTAATTAGTAGTCAATAATGTTCACTAATGTTCAATAATATTAATGTCTCAACACATTTTTATATTTGGAAATTAATATCTTAACTCCATTTTGCATTTATTAATAATTATTTATTAAGGGAAAGTTCCTACAATGCTGAGTGAGCTTTTATGGACCAGTGCACTTAAAAAAACATTATGCGCGGTAAAAAGGTTTTGACCTATAAGAGCACAAAGGTAATTCCTAAAATAAAACATTGCACCTGACTTCTTCGAGTTGTGCAGTGGTTATTTCATATAATTGTAGACAACAACTGCATGGTGAAAATAGATACAACCGTGTCGATGCTTCCATTGGCCTTATCTAAAGCACTCCCAAGTCCTTACGATTCTGGTATACGCATGGACAGTTAAAATTGGTTTTATAAAGTTACACACGGGATAGCCTCTATGTGTTAACTTCTAATAATTACCACGAATTCGGAAGAAAACAAATCTACATATAATTTTGAATTTTCATTTAAACAATTATGATCAGGCTGTCTGGTTAACAGACACTAAAATTACATAGCCAGTCATTTGAGTAAGCCTAAACCCGTTGCTTGCATGTATTATAGCCATCTAGTGGCCAATAAAAAAGACAGTTAGTTTGACGGTATTTCGTGCAGAGAAAATATGTCTTTGTTGAATTATGTTCGGTAAATTTGTATAAGGTCAGCAAATATATGCTGGTCACATTCACCATAAATGCGTCTTCTATACTTTCTAACATTATCTTAATATTTTTAAATCATAGACATACTGTCAAGCAAAGAACACGAACATATGCAAATACAATGTTTTAACGAATGTTTTCTTTAGCTTATGCGAATTGATTCCTCACTGCATCAAATTTAATTAATTAATATATGTAGGCTAAGTGTCTTTTTGCCTGATTAATTAGGTCAAAATAAGGTTCAAGTAAATTATTATTTTGATAATCCAAGGCGCCATATAAAAAAATACAGCGTTCTTGTGACGGCATACGGCTACATATTTCTAAATTGAAAAATATAAACCCACTGACATACGTCTGGATAAAGCCTGATAAACTATTTTGCAAATAACACAGGCCTACGGCTTTTGAAATAAGTGCATTTTATACAAGGCTGACGCCATATGCTCTTCTTGAGTATCGTCGTATCTCATATTTGTAATCTTTTATAACATATATATATGTTTGAAATACGGCACTGCTGCAATAGGCACTTTACATAGCACATGGGAAGATGATAATGTGTTTTTCTAGAGTTCCCGCTACCATATCAGTGATGTTGTCAGAACCCTGCCTGCATGCCACATTGAATACTATGAGGTGGAAATATAGGCTATAAAACGTTGGCATATATTGGTCTTATTACTTGACTTATTACTAGCATTGATTACCCATTCACTTCGTGCACACTGACACATTTGTCACAATACATGTCTGGGATTCATATTATTATTAATTTTCTAAAGTAAACAAGTCACTTTAATATGAAACCGTAAATATCCTATACATCCGCGGAAACAATTCATTAAGAGACCACTGCACATTGTTCAAATTGTAATAGTGTAAATACACTAAATGTTAAAATATATGAACGCAGATATAACAATACATATATTACATGCAAAAAAAGTATAAATAATACAAATCTGAGAAAATACTGCAGTGCATTCTTAAATTCAGCGGTTGCATATGGATAGCGATAGATGGATAGCGATATATTTTATAGGTTAATATTATGGTGTGCAACATATATTTGAGATATGCTCACATTGACAAAACGTGTTCACATGTGTTCATGTGTTCACAGTCAACGTTATAGAGTTGGTTTGCAGAAATTCTGTACACTAGTGGTCCCTCTTCTGGTCATGAAATTAACTACATGGGCATTTAGACATTTATACATTGTGTAATATCTGCTTCTCTTAGGCCTATAGGTCTGAAGTGTTATGAGATAACATTTCCACTACTGTCCCAAAAAAAAAAAAAAACTTTTATATTACATGTAAACACGACTAAGCTTGATGGAAACATGCCAGCTATATGGTAACATCTCTGTTTCCCCTCTCCTCTCTGTTGGGTGTGTTTTTGACAGGTCTTGAACCTTTGCGTGCTGGAATGGGAAAGGAGGCACATGGCACAGCAAATCCCTGCCAAATTGTGTTCAGATGGAGCAATACATGAGAGGGCACTGTCAAGAGTAATTTTCAATAAAGTCTCCTAAAAAAAAACTATAAGCCTATTCTGAATTTCTCACAAGTCACCATGTATCACAACCACAATGATAGCACCTTTAATGAACCTCAACTCAGAAAAGTAGAGGGAGTGGCCCAAATTGATCTTTAAGTGTGCTTTTAGTTGCCACAGCAACCGCCTTGAACCCCCTCAAATTTTTCTCTTTTTGTTTCCCAAAGAGAAATGATCTTTGCATGTGACGGACCACTAAAAAGGAGAAGAACAGCACACTAGTATAGCAGCAGAGAAGAATGGCTGTTGAAGCACCTCCTCTTTGTGAAACTATTCAAAACATCTTAATGTTTGTGCACATCTGAAACCACCACAGAAGCAGGAGCCGAGACGTGCCTTTTAGTGGAAAGAGGAGCCTGACTGTTACAGTCCAATTAATGTGTGTAGATAGTGCAGAGACATGGCTTAGTTTATTCTCAGGTCTGCCTTGCTGACAAATTACATCTCATCTGACGTTGGCATAATACATACATGGAAATCAAGCCTGAAAATATTTGCACCATGAATGGGTTTTGTTCTAAGGGCTCAGTGCTTTTGTCCTTAAAAACAAAAGGTGCTTTAGTGTTGTCAGAAGGCAAAGGCCATGAGAGATTCTAGGCTGTAGGCCTAATGAACATCCTTACGGTACACTTAACCTGACATGCCAGATTAATTGTTGTCATAACTCCATCTGGGGACCGTACATTGAAACTGTAAAAGGCATGTACTTTTCAAAAAAATACTTGGCAGTTGATTGGATGAACCATCTGGTAGTTTTTCGCTGTCGACAAACCTAAACCACGCCCGTATAGCTATCAATACGATGCTGATTGGCAAGTTCAGTTGCTACTCTGACACATTCGAAATTATGTATGGGCTTTCCAGACTGATTCTCACGTCAAAACTAAACTGAAGCTTTCTAAATCAGGATGATCTTGTGAGGCTATATGGTACACTATAGCCTGAAATGTTTACGATAAAATTATCTGGTGCGTATGTAGTAACTCTGAGGACCCTCTATTGAAGATCTGTGGTGTGTATGTTGTAGTTTCCAATGCTGTACCTGTCCATCAAGAATGAGAGGCTTCAACTCCTGCCTCGACCAAGGAATTATGTCAATACTGCCGAAGAATGAAAAAATGTTACACCACTACCCCTCCCTGCTGCCTGTCTGTATTTCTGTGATTCCCATATGAAACACTTCTGACGTTAAACACCTGTTAACTTTTATGTGTTGCGAGAGGAGTGGCTGAATGGGAGGCCATTATATTCAGTGCCAGTCGCCTTGGCCAAATCCCCAGTAGAGGAAAGACCACTCCCATCACGCAGCCCCTTGTCCTAGCAGGAAGGATTAGGCAGGCGGTGTTACACCCCCCTCTGTTCAAATCCAATAGTGCTCCAATTCCATTTGACAGTTGTGTGAAACCGCCATCTTTCCAAAGCCCTCTCCAGAACAAACTGCTCCGGGCAACAGGACGACATGGTTAGCGCGCATGTCCTGTATAACCAGAAGGTTTACAGTTTAATTCCCACGGCAGCCCTTGGGCATATACACATTAATGGGCACGTCATGAAGCCAGCCGTACCATGGATGAGAGAGCCATGCACACAAGTCTACCTCTCATTCTACAGCCTCAGCATAACTGAGAATGACATAGGCTTAGATGATGATTAGATGATCTTCGATATTTGATATAGGCTACACCAGGTTTCTTTGCATTAGACCAGAGCAGCTTTGCTGGTTTGGGAAAACCTGCACAACAAAAACTTTTATATGGCGGTAACAAATCCTGTAGACAAATATTCAGTGATTTGAACGAAAATGGCACACCGCGTCTTCAATGGTATCACTCTGAAAGGAGTGCTGTTCGCATGCCAGGAATGATTGCTAAATGAAAGCTGATCCATGACTTTAAATAAGAGGTGTTAGGCTAATATTTAGTACTTGGATTCCAGCACCAGGAAATACCTGAGGAGAACACCTTATGGAATCCAAATTAGCAATCCGCAGGAATGGACGGAAAACTTCAACCGGACTCTCTAGACTAGAGAACCCCCCCATTTTCCTGAACCTATCCAATGCTCTTGGAATCCATGTGTTCAGGTGCTGCTAAGGTCTTAATGATGGTGTAATATATGTATTCTTAGTTTTGTCACTTTTATCCCCCATTAGCAGACAGGAATGCCGTCTCCTGCCTATTGCCTGCTTCAAGGTGGTTGGCTAATGTCCATTTATCTGCTACAGACATCACTCATTTAAAGCATTAACATTTGAGACCTTGGGGCCAATTAATAAAATCATGTAGGATCAGGTCAACATACCATGAACACGCATGAAAGATACAAGAACATTTCTATGTATCTTACTAAATACGATAATAATAGTTCAGTTACTTCAGTAGTTTTTAGTTTTTTCATGCTTTGTTCTAATAACATTCCTATACAATATCATTAGAGAGAAACAAAACACTGACTGCAACTATTAAAAAGCATTGTTTATATGCTACCAACAACGTATAAAAACAATGTACATTAAATGAACTACCATCTGATTAACAGGTAGTTAACAGTATTATACAAATGACTACATGTAAGCTTTATGATGAGGAAGATGTCTGCAGATATAGCATAGTTTATGCAGATTAACAGGACGTTCATTTACATGATGTTCTCGCATGTATTTACCATCAGTTCAACAGCTAACCAATAAAGCTTAGCTTGTTTGCAAAAAATAAAATAGTTATATATTATAAAAACTGAACACAAAAAATTGCAAAAGGGGCAAATTCCTTACATTCACAGAATGAATAATACATATTTAACAATGAACAAGACATATCACATTGACGTTCAAGTCAGGGATATATAACAGTGTGTAACAGACAAGCATGAAGTTGTCTACCCCCAACTCTCCCCTCAAAAGAATTAGACTCAACTACACATAAGGCCTTTGATTAGTCCAAGATACTCCAGTTCACTGGGTATTACTGAATAAATGATGGCATGATGACGTCTGATCCAAACCATATGGTTTGTAGTGTAGCAGAAGGCATTCAGAAGGATTCCTCTCCAAATCCTTGGGTTTAGACTCTACCATCAGAGAAAAGTGCATAATGCTCTACAGAGATTTTAAATACTGCCAGTCAATGAACCCAGACTACCTCCAGCTTTATGTACTGAACCTCAGATCGAACGTCCATTTTGTTCCCCCATCAGCGGAAATTTGACATGAACACATATACTATGATAACAATACAGGAGTGCATTAATGGCTGCATTTGAGGAAATCTGTGGACTGATTTTTGTTTTGTTTAGCTTCTCAGCGCTTGGCCTTCTTGGAAGGGGGCTCCTCTGATTTATGTCCCCCTCGTGGACGGCCACTTTTCACCCCCGCAACTGCTGCTGCCGCTGCTTGGCCCCTGGTCCCACTAAGGGTCAAAACATGGGCCGAGTGTCAGTACCATGTCCATTAGCAAAGTCTCACACATTTATGGGTAATTAAAAAGTATGGAAAGCTATTGCAAGCCAATACACGTTTTGTCATATTCACCAAATATATCTTCATGGTCCACTGAGTTTACCATTCTCTGTGTGTACTGAGAAAATAATCTGGTACTTCTACACAGCCCTGGCTCCATATTAGGAACATAACAAAATTGGTGCAGACTGCACACAACAATATCCTAGCCTTCGCAATGCGTTTCCAATGTGTGGGACGGAGCTTCTGAGGAAGAAGCCTATGGCATTGAAGGGAGAGGTGGTTTTGTTTCGAGTTCAAATATCAAAAAAGCCTTCTGTAGAATGACTTACTATACATTCAATGAGAGCAATAATGACATCTTAGATAACATTTTATATTGGCCAAGAGAGCGGCCATGCAGACCTGTCAAATCAGACTTTTTGGGACAGCACACTAGACAAACAATGATTTGTATAATGTATTTTATTACATCATCATACTTGCACTGTCTCAGCTCACTGTCTCACCTCAACATTTCAATAAAAGGTTCTTAAAACTTTTTTAATTTGATGTCTACTTCCAGGTGCAATGTTGTCTTCTAAGCACATCTTGCCACACAATCTAATAATGCTATGCTTTTATTTATATAGAGGCCCAATAACATATATAATGTATAACATGAAAATATACAAACTATTTTTGCACCTTCCCTTCCAGTCTACTTGGTAGAGCGCAGATGGCTTCAGAGCTAAACAAGGTTCTACTCTGAGTCAAGGAGGGCAACTTACCGAGCTCCAGGCTCATCTTTAGCGCTCTGCTTGCTCGCCCGGGTGGAAGGCTTGCTTGGCTTGTTTCTAGCAGAAACAGGAACAAGACATGGAACAACCGTGGCTACCTTCAGCACCACATTCCTTCACTTCAGATGACGTGACAGTGCCCACTGCTGTTATGTGTCGCATGCATGGCCCTATGCTTCATCGTGACGCAACACCCTTAGGCTATCGCTGCTGAGGCAGCAGCCAATGTCTGCTTCATGACGCATTTAAAAAGAAAAACAAGAAGACAAAGTCCGTTGTGTTCTACACTCTCTGGTTCGGGTGTGTGTTCCGCAGGTGTACCTCTCAGCCTCCAAGCGGGAAGCGGAGCGCGTGGTCGTTCTGGTCTTGGCACCCTCTCCATCTCTCTCCTCGTCGTTCTCCTCTTCGTCAAACTGATCGCCCTCTCTCTCTTCTGCCACTTTGTCATTGTTGTCCGCTACACGTAGAGGAGGAGGAATGCTCAGAGGTTGTAGGCAGACGGTGGGAAAAAGATTTCCCTGCTACTTCACAATATATCAATAACATAGCTACAGATTTAGACTTACAGATAAGGTACCAAATGACCAACTTCCTTGATCGTGCTTTCTCTGCTCAGCATTTATCCTAAGCTACTTGCATGCAGTAAGTACATAGTCAATAGTAGAACAGGTCCAACATTCCGTTAGCATAAAGACAGTAGCATGTCATCAGCGATGGAGTTATACATTTACAACATACTGTATGCTATCTAATATACCAGGAAATAATTGATAGAAGTACCAACAAAGTAACAATATTCTAAGACTTTATGAAGGGCAAAGAATAGCTTCCTTCAGTCCATCAACATTGTTACAATTGTTTGTATCACTTCAACGCTCGACTTGACATCATCACACTTTGTCACCTCCACTGGTCGCTGATTGGTCTTCCATCCAGGGTGTGTGTGCGCTATATCAATCTTAATTGACTGAGCCCCTCCCCCCTCCAACCAAGACTTACCTGGTTGCTCTGGGGCGGGGGCTGCCTTGGGCGGGCGGCCCCTCCGGGCAGCAGGTTTCTTGGAGGCCGTCTCCTCATCCGGGCCCTCCTCCGCCTAGGGAGAGGACAACCGCAGGTGAGACAACGGGGAGAACGCCTGCAGCGCATGGGTGCTCAGGGGAGCTTTGAGAAGTGCTGCACACTGCTGGCCACTAGGGAGTGTGCTGTCAATTCATGCCCACACACACACACACAACGTGGCACAAAAGGCTTGAAAGAAGTTTCTTAACCAGGAGTTCAGGAGCAAAACCATAAAGCTTACGTCTTCTGGTCTGTTCTGAGGGGACGTGTCGTCTTTAGCCTCCTCGCCGGGTTCATCTGCCGGGGTCTCTGTGAGGACAACAGTGGGTCCAGTCGCAGCAGTTAGCATTCAAAACACATGCGGCTATGGTAGACGACTACAACTGTTATTCTAATGCGGTGCATTTAAACGACGAGGATCCCTCACCGGTGTCTTCGTCACTCGGCCCCGCCTCTTTGTCCTGTTGGGTCGTCTCCTCCATCCGCTCCACCTGGGTGACCGGGGCCTCCTTCAGAGAGAAATAACTTGCATAAGTACAACGGTGCTCACTACGGAGACCTCGTGAATGCACAATGAGCCCCACCTCCATAGGCTCCTCTGTGTCCTCAGACCTCTTCCTCTTCACGGCAGGCTTGCCTAAGGTGACGATTTGGACACACAACATGTCATCATGATCCCCGACCTCACTACATACAGCTAACAGTAAGGGCAGATATGTGAATCATTTCAAATGGAACACTCTACACCCATGTGCCTTGTAAACACCAATAGGAAGTGGCTGTTAGCAATGTCACTCACTAATATGTATACCTAAATCCGACGCAACGCTAAGTAAATGGCAAAAATGGACTGCATTTACATAGCGCTTTTCAAACCTTCCGGCCACTGCAAAGCGCCACCTGACCACCAAGGTCAGGTCAAGTAGGCGGGCCTTGACAGTTAGCCAGCCTGTCCCAAACTTGACACAAGTAAAGCAACTATAGCTTCAGGGTGCTCTAGTGAACCTGAGGAGGCGTGCTCAAATGAAAAGCTCCACTCACGGCTGTTGCACTCTCTGGCGGGGCTCCCCGCTGCTAAGACCTCCTGTGGCCTGGCATGGCTTCCCCAGCGGCCAGCTTTTGTGGGAGCGCTGTTGGCACCATCCCCCTACAGAAGCCACACAGCATCACACATCCTCAATGGTCAGTGCTCGTTAGGGTTAGGTACCGTTCACATTTGACCCACTATGGTATTGGTACTGTTGAACTGTACCACTTCTCTCTAAGTTACGCTCTCTCTGTAAAACAACATTAACTATAAAGTATTCCACTTCTAGTGGTAAGGCACATTGCAAAGTGGCCACATGTGGGCATGTCAGCTAATTCTGTATGCATAAGCCCATACGCCACAGTGCTTTGGAATTAGCAATATTTAGTATTACTAGTCGATTACGTGTACAAACTGTTTTATAAGCTCAATGTTGATGTATGCTTAAAACAAGGTTAATATGCTTTGAATGTTAATTAAGACTAGGCTGTTGGTATCCAACCCTAGTGCTCATACTACAGTAGTGACCATTAAGAATAGGCTGTTGGTATCCAACCCTAGTGCTCATACTACAGTAGTGAACATTAAGACTAGGCTGTTGGTATCCAACCCTGGTGCTCATACTACAGTAGTGAACATTAAGACTAGGCTGTTGGTATCCAACCCTAGTGCTCATACTACAGTAGTGAACATTAAGACTAGGCTGTTGGTATCCAACCCTAGTGCTCATACTACAGTAGTGAACATTAAGACTAGGCTGTTGGTATCCAACCCTGGTGCTCATACTACAGTAGTGGCCAATAATGTGACTTTCCCAACGTACCTCGCGTTTCTGTTCTTCGTCTTCTTCCTTCATCTTCTCTTTCTTCTGATTAGCTGAACAAAATAGCAAAATAGTTTATAATAATAATAATAATAATAATTTTAGGATTAAAGCAACTAAATTATATACATACATTATACATACATTATTGTTTGCCATAACCACAAATACAATTAAAAGTTCATGTTTATTTAGAACAATAATATTATTTTTCCTTAATTCCCCTTAATACTTCCCCTAGTCTTTGCGGGAGCCCTGCTGCTAAAAGATTACAGTGGCTGATGTACCAGCGGTCTGGGTTCCTGATCGTCTGCCTCGACGAGCAGGGGTCTCCTCTGGCTTCTCCTCCTCCTGCTGCTCCTCCTCCTCCACCCCCTCAGAGCAGCTTCTGGAGCACCGTCCTCTGCGTGGTGCCTTGGCTTCCGATGCCTTCTCCTGAGCGGTCTCCTGCCGAGGACAAAACTGAATGGAAGTACACACAGTAAACACAGTATTGGACAGACTGGAACCACAATAATGGCTTCGCAGCAAGGAAGAAAATAATTTGTTATCTTATTGATGTGTATCTTGTACACATACATTTAGTTTTAAAGACTAATAAAGGACTCTTACAAAAACAGGCAGAAAAAATGGGAAGTTTTAATAACCTCTGCAGACAGTCCGTCTTGTTGATCCTTGTCATCTGTGTCCTCACCAGGCCCTTGAGAGTGAATACAACACATTTTTATGCATAAACATTTTACAGTTAGAGTTGTTCTACATATCTTGCCACATTAGTCACAGAAAGGGAAGTCAACTCAAAGCCTGAAGGATAGAGAACCTCACTGGTGATGGAACGGTGGCTGTTTCAAATACTAACACTGTCTTGCAGTAAATCAACTATAAACCCTGCAGCTTTATATATGTGGAAACAAAGATACAAGGATATGGCTGGACAGAAATATGATTTGAGAAAACATCTGTATGGGGGTGTTGATACTATACTAGTATTATATTTGAAAAATGTCTGTTATAACGATTAGAATTAAATGTATATGTTGTATTTAAATATTTAATTCCAACATTGTGCAGCAACACACATTCATAAAGAAATAAAATATAAAAATACTAGAAATGCATTATAGTAGCAAAGAAACCTGTAAAGGTTACATGCTACATTTGAGAAACAGCATTTGAGTATGTAGAAACAGTACCAGATTCCTTGCTTGTTCTTGCTTTCTGACTTGACAGCTTTTGTTTGCTTCTTGCACTATCTTCTGCTGCCTCCTCCTGAAACCCAACGTGTCAGTAAAGGCTATTTTGACAGAACATTTAAAAAGGTACCTTACTTACATGAGAAAATACATGGCAGTGGTGGGCATCAGACTCACAACCATTAACATGTAGGTTCATATAAAGCAATAACCACACTCAAGTTTCTGAAATCTCTCTGTTACCTTTTCTGAAACGTTACATTCCTTTTCATCTTCTTGCCTGTCTGAATCTGACACAGTACCTGAAAGACACAGTCCGTTTAATAACCATTAACATAGCTTTAATGCCAAACACACAACACACTGGGTGCAGTTATGAATGTTATGGAACACATGTAATGCTTTTTGTTTTACAGTTTCAAATAGGTGACCCACCAGTCTGTTGGACTCCTCCATGGCTGGCTCTCTCCACCTCCTCAGCTGTGCCAGTACCAGCATGCTCCATCTGAAAATATTAGACCATACAATGTAGAGTTTATTGTTGTTATTACTATATAGTCTAGTCGTTTAGCTAGAAGGAATGCTGAACAATATTCAGTTTAGCTAATGTCCATGTTAATAACCAAGAGAATACGCAAGTAAGCATTTACATTTCGTGGGTGGCTCCTCTCGTGTGGAATAGTGTTGACATCTTTGGGTGTCATCTTCTCAACTTCTATTAATAGTGAAGAAGATATTGTTATTATTTGGTTCATCCATCATCCAGTGAGCAGACCATGTTGTCCAAGTTGAGACAAGAGTAAGACATGTTTGACCTCAGTCCTACAAACAACAATATGCCGCATACCAGTATCGTCAACGTCAGTCTTATCCTTGCTGGTCAAACTTTCCATTGTTAATACCTGCTGGTAAAAAAAAAAAAAAAATCTAATGAAGATATAGATATATAAATACATAAATAAAAATACCCACACTGAATTTCCTATAAATGTCATTACTGTAAAAGTTACACAAATAGTTATTTTGTTATAGTTGGATGGTTTATAATGGTAGCATCAAGTTTAACTTGATATTAATATTGAAATCAGTCATCCTAACCACTAGCGTAACCAATAACATAACATAAAAAAAAGAAAAAAAAAGTGAACTAATAAAGTCACTACACTTGCACAATTGGGGGCTGTTGTTACGTCTGACTAAAGTTTTAAAAATTATTCAGCATACAATGTAGTTGCATATTGTAACCAGACTGAGGAGCCAAAATGCCTATCAGTTGAACAGGATGGACACTCACCTCTTCGACGGTCTCCGTGTCTGCAGCGACTAACTTGACTTCATCTGAACATATAAGAACATGTGTTATAGAATGCAGTAGAATAGAATCTGGTTTTACATACTGTTCTTAACGTTTTCTTTACCTTGTTTGCTGGCTGTTTCTGCCACTCGTTCTGCGAGAAGTGTATCAGAGCCAGCAACCTCTGTGCCTGCGATAGCATTGTCTTGCTCCGTTTTACTGGAATCACCACCTGCACCTGATATATGATGATTAGCAGTTTTAAAAAGGCACTGTAGGTATGTTGTTAGAGATAAAGTTTAAAGTGGAACTCGTTCAAAATGTCATATATATCAATCAGCTAGACAAATGCTCTGTCAGAATACGTGCTCTGGTTGAACTGCTCACCATGCCCTAATATTTCTGACCAATCAGGGCATATTTTCTTTGCCCATCAATCACATGCATGCTCAAACACAGCTACAACAGGTTTGACAATGGGTTCTTGCTACATCTCATTGCAACGCTCAGATCCTACCTTCAACAGCTTTAAACACCATAGACTGTGAATCGTAAAAGTTTCTTACTTTCCACATCAACGGATGGCACTGATTTGTCGACAGATTGTGTTTCTGGAGCAACCCCTGTGTCTGTGGCCATTTTTTCATTTAATGGAGCCTGTGGTTCATTTGAGGTAGTGCTTTCATCCTATACAGGAGACACAGTTCAAAATAATTGTGTGGTGCAATAGGGCAAATCAGTATTGCGAATACCAATAGTTAGTTTGTCTTCTTACCTGTAGATTAAGTGAAGATGACAACTGTTCCTTAACTTCTAAATCCTTCCCCAGTTTGACAGTCATGTCTGTGGACAGTGCAGAATTTGTAGTTAAAAAACAACAAAAACAGATACATACAAATGAACACCTTTGAAAGTGTATTGCTATACCTGTGCTGTCTGATTGGTCAGCAACAGGCTCATTGACCGACTTTGATTCAGCTGATGGCACTTCAAGCTCCATTTTGGTTTGTAAAAGAAGGTGCTCTCCCTCTCCTGCTGTACTGGCCTCCATTGGCGGCTGTAGCAGGATGCCCACCCCTGGTTCTCCACTAGACTCTGGTTGTGGATTAACCCCTTGTTCTCCACTAGCCTCTGG
>JAODTR010000002.1:442797-471117 GCA_025399935.1 Amblyopsis rosae | reverse complement strand
GTGGTGGAGATATATTAAAAGATATGATACACATTTCCCCCATGGTTGTCTTTAACATATGTCAATGGAAGGAACAACAGTGCAGCTTCTACGTAGTTATTTTACAATCCCAGCCAGGCATTCAACATGAACCAGGTGTGACAATATAAGATGGATTGCATCACATACCACTGATCGCCTCCGCTCCTCCACAGTGACCTCATCATCTGAGTCGCTATAGTAACGGGAATACAGGAACGGCTTGTGGACGTAGGCCTTCCTCCGAGGCTTGTTCTCTTTGATGTCATCCTCCGTCTCCGCACTGGCTTGCTTTTTCTCTGCTTTCTCGCCTTTTACAAGTGCAAATAGTACAGCACAGTATTAAGTTAGTTTATTAGTACTATAACAGTTATATAACTGTAGCAGCATATACAGTATGTTCCTATTCAGATTTAAGCTTTCCAGTCATCTGTACATAGCAGAAGGAATAGATGTCAAAGTCAAGGACAGACCATCAGACAAGAGCTCGCCATCGTCAGAAGAATCGGACGGGGGCTGTTCGTCGTCACTTTCCTCCTCGAACGAGGACAGGTCGCTGGTGTGGACAGAGCTCACGGTGATGTCACTCAAGCCGTCCAGATCGGAGTCTTCCAGCGAATACTCTGCAAGGGACAGCATTCTGTTAGCGTAACACACAAAACTGTAGTAATGTTGCTGTTGACTTGTTCAGACAGGGTCAGACATACATGTTAAATAAAGGCCATTAGAATTACATGTAGACCTGACTAACGCATCAGGAAGACTATATTGAAGATTACAAGATTAAAATTTAGTGATTTTCCTATTTATATATTTAAATGTTAAAGTGAATTAAGATAATGGCAAAGGCTTTATTTTCCAATGAAAACCAAAGCTCTCAAAGTAATGTTTATATCTGCTACAGAAGCTGAGGAATAAATGTGAAACTAGTTGCATGCAACAGCCAGTCAAAACGCTGATAACATGTCAGATGATGAGATCTAAATCTTTCCCTGCATATATGCTTTTTTTTTTAATGTTTTGCACTATTAGTGCTATTAGTGTAATTCTTAAACTATTCTCCTCCTATGTACTTAGCACTTTAGTGCTATGCACTTTTATATTCAGGCCACTATGAACTTTGTCCTTCTCTTAACGTGTTCAAATGCAATTATAGAATTTAGAAAATGTCCTTCATTATACCATACCATTATTACATTGATATTATTCCTACAATTATAGTCCATTACATGCAAAAGACCCCAATAAAAATGATACTAAACGTCATATCTTAAAAGATGCTTTTTAAACTGTAGAAGGTAAAAAACATACATGGGGATATTAATACATGTTATATATTATGTAAGGTAACATAAAACTAGTGCTGTCCATCTCTGCCACGGCAGAACAGACGTCAGTGAGGGCAGCCCACCTTCCTTCAGCCTCTCTCTGGCCTTCTGCTTGATGTGGCTGGGGGACTTCAGTGGCTCCTCCTCCGTCTCCTCTGTGGGCTTTCCTGCCGCCTTGCTGCCGCTCTTCTCCCTGCCCTCGTCTGGACGCTCATCCTCCTCCGTCTTTACCCGGACCCCCTCCGCCCCCTCCGCCCCCTCCGCCTCTCCTCCAGGGTCGGCGGGCTCCTGCGGCTCCTCCACTTTGACCTCCGACCCCGGGACCTCCGGCTCGAGCAGCTTTGCCTCCTCTCCTCCGTCGTCGTAGTCGAGGGCGGCGTCGGCATCTCCTTCCCCGTCCGGCGCCACGCTCTGCTCCCACTCCTCCTCCGGGTCCCTGCTGGTCCTCCCCCCTCCTTCGCTGGCCCTGCAGCTGGCCTCCTGGTTGAGGGAGGTGATGGTGTCCAGGATGGACAAGGCATCGCTGGCTGCTGAGGTGGCGGGAGGCACCGATGTGGAGGCTGTGGCGCGCGGAGGCAACGAAGTCACAGGTGGTCACGCAGAGTGTCAAGTCAAGTCAGTTTATTTATAAAGCACATTTAAAAACAGCCAATGCTGACCAAAGTGCTGTACACATCAAAGAGTGGGCTGAAGGAGCGCTCCAAGGCCGGGTGCACACAGGACGCAGTTCAGCGGCCGTTTGGCGTCACTTTGCAATCGTTCCGTCAACGAGAACAGCGTCGTCGTGAGCAACGCTTTTTCAACACTCTTGTGTCATGAAAAAAATGTGTTCAACTATGGATTTAAAAAAAATGTATGTCTCTTTAAAAGACCCGCTTTCATTTTTTACGATAGGTGGAGTCCTGTGTGTATGGGGCCTGACTGAAATGTTTCACAGCCAAACTAGATTGAGGCACAAACTGGGAACTCAACATTCTAGTTTTACAGTACAGTACAACACATGCTTTCATCTAAAAAGGTGCATCCTAGAGTAAAATGTAAGATACTTATTTATTGACCACTGAGGATACATTCAGATCACTCAGCTGGTACAGGTCAGGCATCTAGGTCAGAAACACTTACAGGTATAGCTGATGTATGATGGAAGGAAATGAGTTCCCAGACCCCTAGCCAGATTATATCCCCCTCTACCTGGTAATATCTGGTTTCCCTGCAAAGGAAACAGCATTATATTGAAAATGTATAAAATACCACTACTGCTCTCATTATTACCCTGCTCAAAAATGGCGCCGTCTGGGTTTAAGTCTGCCGACGTCTGCAGGAAAGAGGGCTCATCTCCACAGCTGCCAGGTGACAGGAATCCCTGAACCACCCTCTCAATCTGTGGCCTGAACAGGTGATTGATTTTGGGATCCACCACCTGGGCCACGATCCTGTCAACTCCTTGCTCCAGCATTCCAGATCTGATGGTCATTTATCAGTTAGTTTGATGGCTAGTGTTCAAATAAAATCATCCAACGTGATTACAATTTACTTAACCCTTATCATGTAGCGTTGGACTTATACTAGTGTACACACAATCTCACTTGTGAGGGCTGCTTTGCTGCATTGGCAGACATATAAATAAACTCAATAGTGTCACTTACTGGAGAACCAGCTGTCTGATGTTGTTCCTCAACTGATTCTTGTTCAAATGCGGACTCCATGTGTGGTTAGAAAGGTGATTCGAAACAAAGTTGTCCACTCTTTGCTTTAGATTTAAGTAAGCTGGCTGTGTATTCAAAAAACAAATTGAAACTTGACATATGTACTTCACAAGTCCCTGGTCTAAAAAACAATATCGTCATACTAATTTAACATAATGGACAAAATATCAATATGACAGCTAACGTTAGTTACCTTTGTATCCACGTCTGCTAGACAGTCCCTCCTGAACTGGTCGAAAAGACCTTGTGTTTTCAAATGATTTACGATCATGGAGACCAATTGTGGGTCTCCGGGTGGTAAACCAGCCATGTGTTAATATACAACAGTTAAATTTTAGGAAATAAATAAATGCTAAAAATGTATCAGTAAATTGTAAGTTCATGTGTTCATGTTCATAGGTACCGACAACAGCGCAGTAGAAACACAAACATGACCCGGAAGAAAATAAGTGTGAAATGTTGTCTTTGGTACCCTCTAGCGTAGCCCGCCCACATAAACGTTACTCTTAAAACCATGTAGGCTACTTTTTGCGCTCAAGAGAAAACTTGTAGGTCTACTGTATAGTATGGAAAACACAGCGCAGTATTTCTTTTTTTATTGTCTTGGTATACTCAATTTAATTCGCTGTTATATTGTATGGTTAGGTTACTCAGTATATTCATTGTGTTCATTTTGAATTTAAATACATAATGAGGAATAGTTCAGATACATTTATTTTTGCCGTTTCTAGGCTATTACTAGCCTACTATGCCTTAATGGTACAAAAGCTGAAAGGGCAGTGGTGGGAGTCTACCCATGCCCATGAAGAGAGACGACTAGTGTTAGTTTCAGCCACAAGGGGGCGGCTTTATCCTTGAACTGAGAAATGTGTATAAGCCATGATAGTCAAACATGTACTCAGCCTTTAGCAAACAAGCCAGAACCATGCTGTGCTCATGTATACTTGTACACTATGCGGCAAAATTACATAGGCATTTACGGAGAGTACTCATAGGAATGTCCATGTACTTTATAAGTCCATCAATCTGAGCGCACCACTTCCAGAAGGATATAATTGTAACATACTAAACCAAGATGTGTTGTGCATACTACCCAAACCCATCACGCTTCTGAACCATGCATCCCAATAGAGATTATGTAGGTTTCAAGTTAACTCACTCAGGCATACTTCACGTCCATAATTAGGCACACAGGAAATTCAGACACATTGGAGTCCTATATAAAATTTTGCTAAATTAATGATTTTAATTCAGAAGCAGAACAATATTAAGTTATAGGTGTTTGATTCCATCCAAATCATTACAGTATAGGCTCGTATTTCTAGCAGAGCCGCTTTTATGACACGCCCACTTGGTTCACTCGTGCTATGGATGTTGCTCGGTTAAATTGGAGCTGCAGGCTGTGCTCATGATTTATGGTGGTTTTAACAGCATGATTAGACACCACCACCTGTATTTAAAAACATTTAGTTAAAACTTAACACAATAAGCTGTTTAATGTGTTTAATTTGTTGCTTGGAAAGGTAATATACATTCATAACATAGATATAGGCAAACAGTGTAGTATAAAAGAAGTAGGTACATCTTCCTGTCAGTCATGATGAACAATGCCAGCATAGCGGCAGTGTGCAACCCGTGGCAGTGAATAATACAAAATAAAACACTGGCCAGCAGTTTCTCCGGCGTGCCAGGCACCTGCCCTGGTGCATTCAGGGCTTCTTGGAGTTGCACACCGGTGGCAGAACCCGGCGAGAATTTGCGTGCACCCAGGGGTGGTCGATAACGCTCTGCAGGGGCAGGCGGCTGAGCGGGTTGTGGCGAAGCAGCTTGGTGATTAGGTCCTGTGCTCCCTCAGACACAATCTTAGGGAACTTCAAGTCCACCTGGAAGCAGCAAGGCATTAGCAGACTGAAAAGTAGCACACGTGGCTGTGTTGGGACTAGATTAGAACAACTTTGTCATTCATCTCTATACAATTCCTCTGCATTTCCCACAGACAAAGATGCATGGAATAACATGAAGACAGTAAACATAGCTATGTACATAAAGGGCACATGCTAGTTTAGTCACATTTGTTCTACTTTAAAACTGTCTCTGTATGACTCTACCTTCATCTCACACTAACGGTTGCTTAGTCATAGTGGGCCACACACACATACACTAACATGCACTTGCAGCCAGACATGTATGAAAACAAAAGAGCAGCTTGTATTACGACACACACACGGGGAGTGTGATGTCGCCCTTTGCTTAGGACAAAATTACTCAGCTATCTTCATTACATAGACAACAGTATTACATGTTTACTTTAAAATATCATAGAGATCCGATTTTAAATATACCAATGATGAGCATCTACTTATAGCCAGTTAGCCAGTATAGTAGGTTGTATCCAACACCACTCAAACACCAATACATTGGCAGAGACAGAGGTCAGGTTATATGTGCTGTCATACAGGTGCTGCCATAGCAGCAAGGTGGGTGTGTGTGGTGAAATAGAATACAATAACATGCCAACCTTTGTAATTCTTTTGTACGTTTCTGAGTGGCTGGCCGTTTCAAAGGGTGGGTTGCCAACTAGGCATTCATAGCAGAGGACTCCGATGCACCAAAGGTCCACCTTCTCATCATGGGTGTGTCCCTCGATCATCTCTGGGGGAAGATAGTCCAGTGTCCCACACATTGTCCGCCGTCTAGATGTGGATAGAACACAAACTGGTCACCAAGTGCCAAGTAGCTCAACATTAGGAATGTTGCATCACAATGGTCAAATATTCCTAGCTCAAAAACCATGCCATACTATCATCATCA
Source organism: Amblyopsis rosae (assembly GCA_025399935.1). NCBI lineage: Eukaryota > Metazoa > Chordata > Actinopteri > Percopsiformes > Amblyopsidae > Amblyopsis > Amblyopsis rosae. The sequence goes on along the minus strand of JAODTR010000002.1, from coordinate 465,254 downwards.
CGATCAATAGATGGAGGCCACTCACCTTAGTGATGGAGCATGGACCGACCAACCAAAGTCAGCGATTTTTAGCTCCCCGCGATAGCCCAGAAGTAGATTCTCTGGCTTGATGTCTCGGTGAATTACTTTTCTCTCATGGCAGTACAGCAGTGCATCAGACAACTCTTCCATGTACTGAAAGTTTAAGAAGTTAGTTACTAGGGATGAACATGATAATATTCGCCTTGGTGATTGCAAATCAGCTCATCAGCAAATACAGGATTCGCACTTTAAGTCAAATGTCAAAATCCCTGATTTCACTGAGGAAAAACATTTAGATTTTCCATTACCTATAATGAACAGAAATGTAAAGAAATCTCAATATTCCATGATTTCATCCACACAATTTTTCAGATAATTATTTTAATAAATAAGTAAAAATAATAATACCATGTCTGAAGATAAAACATGGACTGAGGCAGTAGTCAATGTTTATCTGTTGGGTCACATAAGTTTTGTGCTGGCAATACATTATAAATAAGAGAAGATGCAATAGGTGGTACTGTAACAGCCACTGGCTGGATGAGGCTTTGGCATGACGCAAGAGGGAAATGCGTGCTGTGCGCACGATTGATTGCAAATAACAGTGAAGGAAAATGTCAGCCACGTGAGAGAGAACTTAACCAATCATCGTAGAATTGTCATTCCTAACATAGCATCGGCCTCAAATTCACAATTGGGGCATCCCTACTGTAGATACCATAACAGAACAGAACATATGGCTCTAATTTACTAAGCGCATGTGCATCTCATCTTAATCACAGTACAGTCATTTAGTTTAAACATGTAATATAATTTTTAGGTTGCAGTCACACTTAAATGCTGGGGTAATAACACCTAATAACAATCATTCAGAACTCATAATCTACGCAAAATGCATTAACATCAATCTCCTTACTGTTGCAGCGCGTTGGTCATCAAACCTCCCACACCTCTGTAGCTCTTTGTACATCTCACCCCGGGGGGCGTACTCCAGAACCAGGTAGACGCGCGTGCGATCATGGAAGTAGTTGTAGAAGCGCAGGATGTTGGGGTGCCTGATTCGAAAGCAAAATAGCAAGATTTACTTTACTGGAAGGCTGCATTTTCTAAAGTTATGTTAAAGCCCCTGTAGGTAAGAACATTATGAGCTACAGGGTTCCCAGTTCCAACTCAAATGTAAAATTCCCTGACTAAAAATCTGAATATCCACAATGACCTATATTGAAAAGAAAAACACACATGCAAACATTCAGTCTAGTGTTCATTTTGAGCAATACACACTTAATTTAACTGCATTCTGGACAATTTTAAGCACCAATGTGTGCCTTTTCTCCATCAATGTATGGTGGAAATGTCTTTATGTAAAGAAAAACAAACAACCCAGGCAGGAGGTGACAGATTATAATGCAGTAAGTCTCTCAGGCAGTATTTGTTTCAAATTCAACTAGACTAACTTTTCTCACTTATTTTTGCTGAGTCAAATAACCTGGACATGCTTTACTCCTCTGTCCTATATAGTGGATTCGTTTTTGGGGAAGTAACCTTTTTAAATGTGCATGTGATGTGGCACGTCACTGATAATGTTGCACTTATTCACGTTAGTGTGTGCATTAGCCTGATTTGTTGAGACTTCTCAAAATCTAATGCCACGTCCAGTAAAAAACTTTTTGAATGGCAACACGCTGCAAATAAAATTCTACGAATCAAGACAAAAATGATACAATTCTCAGAGTTTTGATGTCTGGAGATACGAATTAGTATGCAGCTTTGTCATGAATGCAATTGACATCCGTCAGCCATGAGTGAGAATATCTGCTCTGAGGTGCATTTAAATTGGCAAACAAAGATGAGTTCATGAACTGGTGTGGCAATTCTTGGTTTTGAGTTCACTACAAAATGTTTGCAAACACAAATAAAACTGTCTGAGGAGGTAGTTAATACGTCCAGCGTACAGTCCATCATACATTTGACAGATCAGGTCCACATGTAATATACAACACTACAAAGTGTGAATACTAACCTAAGATGGGCCTGGATCTCAATCTCTCTTCTGAGTTGATGTTCTACTCCTTCTTTCTCCATCTGTGACTTAAAAAGCACCTTCAGAGCAAGAACAGCATTCAGCTTCTTCTCCCTGGCCAGGTAGACATTGCCAAATTTGCCCTTCCCCAGTGGCCGACCGATGTCAAAGTCATCAATTGTGAATTTTCTAAACAATGGACACATATGTAGTAATCAGATTAGGTTGGTCTCAAGTAGACATATAAACACTAATATACCTTTGTATTGTGTACTAGTTACCAACCGTGGGGGTGAAGTGGAGGATGAGCTGACAGGCTCTCTCCCAGGCCCTGAAAGTCAATGAGGATTAATTATATTAAAAAAAAAAATCTATATAATAATAATAATAATAATAATAATAATAATAACAACAACAACAACAACAACGGATGGATTCAGACAGGGATACCTGTGATGCTATTTTTGGCTGTGCTCTCAGGGCGTGGGTTCACTTGAACACGCTGTGGACCTAATACTGCACTGGGTGCAAACTGACATTCAATGGACAAAAGACAATAGCGCATGAGCAATAAAATGTACAATATAACAAAATAAATTAACCATAATGAAAGTTAGAATGAAATTGTGTACATGTACACACACACACACACACACACACACACACACACACACACCTTGTAATAGCAAGAAGAAATCTACAGAAACACTCACTGGTCTTTGAAAACCTTTCGGGTCACGATTTTCCTTGTTCTACGGGAGAAGAAATAAGTAGTTACTTTTATTACAGTTATGCATAAATACACAAATACTGTAGTTTAAATTGTAGTGTAGCCTGCTGTACTATTACATACAGTAACACAGTAAGTTAGTGCTGTGTGCCGTAGGGTACCGTACCGGTAGTAATAGGCCTACGGTACAGTACGGTTTGGGTCCCAGCCGTGGATTGGGTCCCCTTGTTAAAATCACTTTCAGAATGTTTTGTGTCGCTTTTCTTTTAGATTTCAACAGTTTTGCTCAAGGATGGATTTAACAACATCGTGTTTGACAATTAACTATATTAAAGTGTCAGATAGATAGATAGATAGATAGGATTGTCTAGTGGTCTGGATATTGGACTTACAGCCGGAAGGTCGTGGGTTCAAACCCCAATGCTGACCTACCTGTAAGCATCCTTGAGCAAGATGCCAAACCCCTAACTGCTCCCGGTGGTTGGTTGCACCTTGCATGGCAGCAGTATGAATGTGTGTGACTCGGTGAATGTCAGGCAAAATACTATAAAGCGCTTTGGATAAAAGCGCTATATAAAGGTGCCCATTTATATATACATACACACACTTCTAAACGGCTGCCTTCATATTTATAATTACAAGCAATTCAAGATAGGTTACTGCAGATATTTATTTCGTAGCATGTTATCTTCAAGGGGACCCAATAGAGGGCATAGCACAACTGTACGGTACCAAGCATGCATCCAGAATGCGATACGGTTCGGTACGGTTACTCGCAATTTAAAGCGTTGTCTGTTTTGTAGAACATAGTCTTTATGTAGATTCCTTTAGCTTATGAAATAAACTTCTTTATGTTGTAAAATGAGCCCGAACAATAAAATCAGCTGGACTGGCTAAGCTAGTTACGGTAGCTAAGAGTTTACACGATATAACGCTAGAAATGTAGTGACATTTAATGGTAACGTACAGCAAAGTTAATTTACCAGTTTATCTATATTACTGTGCTATTAAGCAATAACAAAAACATGTCTTACCTGTAACATATTTATGGAATATATATTCTGAACGATTTATTGAAATAACCACACAGCCGCCAACGTTTTCAAAACTATACTCTCGTTGTATGCGATTGGTCGATATGTATCACACGAAAGGTCCTTATTGGTTAGAGTTGCAGGCAACGGAGATGTTTAATTGGTCGAAAAATACGATAGTCCCGCCTCCGGAAGAAGCATATGTGCATCATGGTGTGCAGTTCTTAGAATACATCCATGTGGTTTGGATGATACCTTTTTGGAGCTTATAAACATTACAAACAAACAAACAAGCAAGCATTGACATAATTATATGTGCTATATTCATTCAAATTTATATGCATATTTTCATATTTCTTGTATGTATAATCCAGGATGACCCCTTTGTATTAAAATTAACATTGTATTTAAATGAACCTTTAATTATGATTTATAGACCCTTAATAAAAAGTGTTCCAGTGAGATTGCCTGGTTGGTAAATTAGTAACCCATAGTCAAGCAATAAGGTTATCAACCTTGTAATCAGATTTAAAATATTTAAGAGTATATTTAAAAAACAACTAGCTGTTTCAGGCTTTGTTTATAAAAAATATAAAATAGGTTCACTTCAAAATAGTTTGTCCTTTAAACAAAACAAACTAGTAAAAATGTATATATGATAAATCACTATCTTAAGTAGTTCTTTATTTATTAAATCAACCATTATTAATAACCTTTTCTCATCTTATTTTTTTAGAACTTAATGTGTCCCCACCTTTCTTAAAAGCACAGGCACAACTTTTAAAAAGTGAAAATATGATAAAGAGGGGTTCAGGTTAGACATAATGATACAGTTGCATTCTGTGCTCCTTGAAAGCCCCCGCTTGTAACTTCAGTAACTTTACCATATGGTGAGAAATGGAGAAGGAACAGGAAACAGGTGGACGCATAGTACACTGCATTTGTAGCTCACACTTATTGCAACATTTAATTTGTTTTTATTTCAGAAACAGTCTAAAAATGCTACAGAGAGCACAGTGTAGTGGCTGTGAAAGAGTTAAGCCTAAAAAAGTGTTATTGCTTTACCTAGCAGATTATATGACAAATAATTTCAAGGCCCTATCATGATTTAATCAGAATTTATTTGAACAGAGCAGTTGGTGAACACTAGTGTGCATCGTGGCAACAGGGAAGCCAGTGAGTGTCGAATACTAGGAATGGGGTTGTTAGCATCTAGCCTTTTGTCGCCGCCGCCGTCTCCATCTCTGTCTCCTTCTCCGGGTGCAGCGTCCCCGCTCTCCTGCTCTCCCCCACGACCTCCATCTCCCTCCACCCTCGGGGGACCCTGCCTGGGCTGGAAGAACACTTCAGAGAACTCCAGCAGGCGCAGCTCACGCAGCATCCTGCAGCTGCGCAGCACCTGCATCTCACTGAGCGTGCACGCCCACAGGCACAGGCGCCGCAGGTCTTTCAGCCTGCTGGCGCACAGCAGGCCCGGCCCCACCTCCTTGCCCCCTAGACTCAGCTCCTCCAGGCCCAGCCAGCCGGAGCCCAGGCCCAGGGAGGCCATCTGCAGCTGGTAGCCCTGTCGCCCCGTGATGCCTATCTCCAGGAACTTGAGCATGGAGAGGCCCTCCACGCCGGTGCCGGTGGCCTTGGCGGCGCAGCCCCTGAGGCCGTTAGCAGTCACGCGGAAGGTGTCGCGCAGCTCCAGCCGCCGGAGCCTCTGCCACGTGGTCAGGCTCTGCAGGTGCTGGTCGGTGAAGGAGGGCACATTGTTGAGGACCAGCCTCTCCACGGAGAGCCCCGACGCGGGACTGTGATCTCTCCCCGTCCGCCCTCGCCCATGTTGCTGAGTGCCAACGTTAGACGTGCTCTCTCCCCGTCCCTCGGGACCACTGGGCTCCCCTGCGTTGCTCTGGGTGAAGAAGCCAGGAGGCAGTTCACAGCTACGCAGCTCAAGGACCTGCAGCGTTGGGGGCAGGAGCTGACAACTGGACAGGCCCCTCAAGTCGGCGTGGAGCAGGTAGAGTTTGCACAGACGCGGACACTTCACGGACAACGCTTTTAGCCAGGACCCGGACAAAAAGACGCCCCCGCGGGCAGAGAGCAGTAGGCCACGCAATCGTAGACACCTGAGCCCACATCCCAGGTACTGGCGCAGCAGAACCCACAGAATGCGGGATGTCACCTGACCCACAACGCATGTCCAGGCCAGTGCATGCCATTGGTCAATGGACACAGAAAAGTAAAAAATAGGAGAGATTTTTCTTTGTCAGAGTTTGAGCTGAAATAAACAACATGTACCATTGTGTCTAGCTATGATAATACTGTATATAGGTGCTACAAACACCATTACTACTGACATCAAAGTAAAAAAAAATCTAACAGTCTCACCCCCTTCCATGCAGTGAGGTCAACACGCCTCCACAGTCGTTGGTCTTTAACAAGCCGTTTCCATCTTTTACATACCCTGAAAGAAAACCGTGGAATTAATTTACATCTACTGTAACAAGGTTTTATTTTTTTGTAACGAAAGAGAAAACAAAATATTGGCAATTGGTGTTTGGTTGCATGTACCTTCCAGCTCTTACGACTTCCCGTACACTGAGATATGACAAAATATCAATCAGAATATTCTCAGGGAAGTAGTCCAGGTTATAGGTTTTAAAATCATCCATTTTGTAAACAAAACTCTTCCACACGGACGAAATATCGACACGCACACTCGTTACGGTCGAAACACAAATCCTGAAGAAATATTGCTTAATCAGCAAAAGTACCTACTTAAAAGACATGATATTTCATTACATATAATTCTGTGCACATTAAAATAGATGCACTCGATTTATTAAGACAATAGTTTAAATCGTCGTGCTATAGGTATTTTGGTGCCATGTTCCCAACACATCAGCGAACATTGCCATCTCGCGTTAGTTCTCCAAATATGTGTAGTCAACAACGTTTCAGTGCGCATGCGTGGTTGTTCGCACAAGATGGCGACCAGCAACGGTGGAGGAATGGAGGTGGATGTGGCCGGTGAGTGTTTCTCATCAGCCACAGTATATTTAAGAGCATTGTGCATTTAAATGCGTATACAGACCGACTGTATATTTTTGTAACATTAGCGACCATCGCTAGGTGATCTGTGTTCTTGAAGCAAGTTAGCAAGCATGCTAACATCAGCAAGTGAGCTAACGTAAGTTGGTCGTGAGCTGTCAAGTCTTTGTTGTGACTAAGTGAGTGTCCCATAGTTCAATAACTGGAAATCACGTTAACACCTCAGTTAAAAGACAACACATTTGTCCGGGTAAACAGCTTTACGTAGCCTGGCAGCAAGCACCCTATATTGTGCTTGATATAGTATATAATCATGTCAAACGTGTAATGCAATACATTTCTAATGCACCTTTTCTTGACCCACTGTAGTCGGCCCCAGTGTTATGGCCTCGGGAGTGACGGGGAGTGTTTCCGTGGCCTTGCATCCTCTTGTTATCCTCAATATATCAGACCACTGGATACGTATCCGATCACAGGAGGGGCGGCCAATGCAGGGTACTGTCTTTCACTGCAGTTCAAGTTTAGGCTATATACAACGTTATACAATGTAGAAACGCACATCATTTTCATCAGCCTAGTATTGTAGACAGTCAGTCTGCTAGATCAAATCACACAACATGAAATTCAGAACGTTTTCAGACTTTTATTCTATATACAATTTTTAAGAAAGGGCAAGCATGCATTTAACAACTTTTTACCACACTGATAAATAAATTACCAACGAAGATCATTGTTTTTGATTGTGGATGCAATTAACCATTCAACCAGAAGGATAACAAAATATTGCATAGTATTCATTAACATTAATCACGTTTGTCTGATTCTGTGCAGTGATTGGAGCCTTGATCGGGAAGCAGGAGGGTAGAAATATTGAGGTGATGAACTCGTTTGAGTTGTTGTCCCACACCGTAGATGACCGAGCACATATTGACAAGGAGTATTATTATACAAAGGAAGAACAGTGTAAGTGATGTGTAAGTCTGTAGTAACATATGTAAATCTATATCATGTGTTCTATCTTTCTATTGCAAACACTTTAATGTTTTTATCATAGATGATTTGCCATATTCTGCTTTGTAACTTTTCTCACAATGCATACTTTATTTTATTAGATTATATTAAAGTTTAATAATCTATTTAATGTAATTAGATCACTGTATTGCAACACAGATCCTCAATGCGGCTGTATTCTGAAATGATTCCCTTTGTCTCCCAGTTAAACAGGTCTTTAAAGAAATGGAATTCCTGGGTTGGTATACCACAGGGGGTCCCCCTGACCAGTCAGATATACACATTCACAAGCAGGTAAGCAAAGACAGGGCTGTCCTGCTGGTTACAATTCATAGCTCCTTCCAAAGTGTTCCTTTGCTTGATTATCTTCACCCGTTGTCACCCAACAGGTGTGTGAGATTATAGAGAGCCCTCTCTTCCTCAAACTTAACCCATTGACCAAGCATACAGATGTGAGTGCCTTTCTATTGCAGGATCATGTCTGTTAGCTGTAATGTATGCACAAAGCTGTGCCAACAAATAGGCTAATGTGTAAAATGTAATTTCAGCTTCCTGTTAGCGTATACGAGTCTGTCATTGACATCATCAATGGCGAGGTACGTTATGTTTTTTCCTTTTCTTATGACACACCCGTGATTTCTTCACATTAAGTTAGTGAGCCTCTTTAAGATGTATATTACTCAATTTAGTATGTTTATATGTTTAGGTACTGACAACTGTATAACAGTACATGCTTTTTCTGTCATAGGCCACCATGTTGTTTGCTGAGCTGACATATACTTTAGCCACAGAAGAGGCAGAGAGAATTGGCGTTGACCATGTAGCTCGCATGACTGCCACCGGAACGGGTGAAAACTCAACAGGTAATCTATTCTGTCACCAGGGTATATTGTCACCATGTTTAATAAATAACATTCAGCATATAGATGCATTTATCATTGGTTCACTGCTTTATCAGTTAATTAGGGTTTACTTAATCAATAACCTTTCTATATTCCACATCACTGACTGATAATATACCTATGAAAATGTGACAGATCAGTGTCATCAAAGAAATGTCTTTTAAATAAATGAAATGTGAATATTATTACATACCAAGATGTGTGTGACAATATGGTCTGAAAGAGCTATGGTTTCTTTGTTTTCTCTCTCTTAGTGGCTGAACACCTAATAGCTCAGCATAGTGCGATCAAAATGCTCCACAGCAGGGTGAAGATTATTCTGGAATACGTCAAAGCAGTGGAAACAGGTGAGACAGTTTATGGGCATGTTGTGCGGCAGTAAATATGAACAAGAATGTGAAAATAAATGTGGAAAACAGATGTTTTCTCAAATTATACGTTGCCTTCTCTTAAAGATGGGGCCTCTCAACCACATTTGTGTAATGGGGGGTATGCTATATTTGTGCTAATCAGCATTGTTTCTTTCCTGTGGGACATCTGCACATTACAGGAGAGGTGCCATTTAACCATGAAATCCTTCGAGAAGCCAATGCCCTGTGCCATAGACTACCCGTCCTCAGCACCATTCAATTTAAGACAGATTTCTACGATGTAAGAACACCTGGGGAAGTCCTGTGCATTTACTTTCTTATGTTGGTTTCCTGACCTGGTTTTCTTTTGCTATAATAACGTGATGATGCTTTGCCAACAAATGTGCTTCCTCTTTCCTTGTAGCAATGTAACGACGTAGGCCTCATGGCCTACTTAGGCACTATCACCAAGAGCTGCAACAGCATGAATCAGTTCATCAACAAGTTCAACGTCCTGTATGACAGGCAAGGCATCGGCCGGAGGATGAGGGGACTATTCTTTTGAGTTGGTTTTTGGCAGAAGAGGTCACAAGCACTGCATTTTTCCTGTTCCTCCACTGCCTTGTTTATTTTTTATTTTGGATATCCCCAACAAATTCTTGATTCTGTATACAAATGAACAGTCTTTTTCTTTTTTCTTTTTTAAACCCCAGTTGACAACTGTCAATCAGTTCAACCTCAGCAACAAGTAACTTCAAGACAAAGAGGACTGTTTATAAAAAAGAGAAATTAAGAAATTACGGTGTAACTCGGTTTGTTGTGGGTATGCACATCAAAATTCTATGTACATGAACCCACATTTTTATTTTACGCCCTGTTGTACTTGTAATGTTTATGTAATAAATGACCCACTGATTTTTCATGGGACTTTAGAATCCTTTTTCTAAGCCTTTATTGACATCTCTTTAATCTATTTAATGACAGTGTATGGTCAAGGGCAACAGCCAAAATGTTAACCTTGGTTTTTGGTGTCAATGTAATCCATGGGAGCGATATGAAAACCCCACTAAAAATGTTCCAGTCTGGGTCAAAACCTTACTGAGAAGTACCTGCTAACTGAACCATATGCTGTAGCTTTTCATGCAGCGTGAGCATGTTTTTTTTTTATTTTTTTTTTAAAAGGGCTTAGGTGTGTTTGTTAGGTTGCCTTTTGAAGTCTGTGTCCTGCTGTTTAGATGCAGAGGCCATATGTAGCAGGAAGACTACCGTGGGAGTAATTACCCAGGAGCCTTAGTTGTCTGCGCTTAAATGGCTCTTAAATAACTTGCTGACCCAGCCATAAGACCCCCCTCCAGCTTTAACAGTTGCACATTTGTGTCTGCTTGCTTTACCTGCCACCAGTTGGAGACATGCCCATGTTTCTGTAGGCCTTAGTTGGTTCAATAGTGGGGGAAAAACACTTGACAATTAATACAAAAAATAGTTTTTGACATTTTATTTCCCACCCCATCAGTTCGAGTCGATGAAAACTTATTTTAAAACACACCGGCTGAAAAGTACATTGGTAAAGTAAAACCAGCACATGAACAGCGATGTGTGTGATAAATGGTCCATAAACGAGAGCAGAGTCCATGATATGGTGTCTACAACACATGCAGGTGCAGATATGCTAAGGATTAATGTTGGCTTGACATGAGTGAGTGTCTGTGACTAGAGAGCCGTCGTTCCCAAGCAGCCTCCTTCTCCCGGGCGTCCCGTCCCCCAGCGGGGGGTCCTACATCCTCCTACTCCGTGTCCGGTTGGTCGGCAGGCTGGGGGTAGTTGAAGCGGGCGTGGTCATACAGCTCGTCCCGGGGGTCCCGGGGGACCGGGTAGTTGGGGGCGTAGTAATAAGGGTACGGATACGAGGGTACCTGCTTGGCCGGGGGTGCCGGCGGTGCTAGGGGCATGGTTGGCTCTCCTTCCTCATCCTCCTCCTCCTCTTCGACGGGAGGGGGCAGGGGAGGGGGGGGAGGACCCTTCCCAGCGATGGGCCTGGGCGGGTGGTCGATCAGGCAGTCGGGGTCCCAGTAGGGGTCACAGTCGTACTCCATGCCCTTGAAGACACGCACGGGAGCCGGAGGCGGGCCCTTCTTGACCATGGGGGGCGGGGGTGGGGGAGGCGGAGCAGCCTTCTTCTTGGGTGGCGGTTGGGGGAGAGGAGGCGGGGTGGCGGGGGGCTTGTGGGGCTTGCAGTGCGGGTACTGCCGGGGGTCACACAGCACGGGCACGGCCCCGGTGGGCAGGTAGACGATGTGGGGCTTGCACAGGGGGTCCTTGGAGTTGCACAGGTACAGCACGTCCGCCTGGGACATGGGCGGGGGAGGAGGGGGGGTGGCCGGGGCCTCCATCGGCCTCGGGACCCCCTTCGTGGCACCCTTCATGGAGGGAGGGGGTGCGACGGGCATGCCCAGCTTGTTCAGGAGAGGGGCGGCGTTGGGGCCGTAGGTCTGCTCCAGGGCCCTCATCTGCTGGTACATCATCCTCAGCTTGTCTATCTCATACAGCTGGGGGGAGGCGTAATAGTATATATGTGTTTCATTCACACTATGGTGACCTGCAGTATTAGTAGTATGTTTGAAGTGTAACTGCACCCCAGCTCTGAGCCTGACTCCACCCACTACAACTATAAAAACAGGATTTTAGTCATGTTTTGTAATTTTGTCAATATTAACACCAGTATTGATGTGTCTCATCACAGATCAATTCTATTACTTTATATACAGCTCAATAACTCATGTTAGGGTGGTTTATTTCACACTATGGTGACCTGCAGTATACAGAAGATCTACACAATCTTAGTAGTGGAAAATACTTTGAATCAATTAGCGTTTTAGGCTGCTCTTAACCTTTTTACCTTGTCATGTAGGCTAATAACATTCAGAATAATGGTCTAATTCTCTCTCTCTCACCCCCTCGGTGTGTCCGATGCTGCTGTAGTAGCGATAGTAGGACTGGAAGTCTGGGTTGCTATTGTACCACCTGGGGTCCGCATTTCGCTTCTGTCTGGAGAGAGTCAGGAAGCCGTTTGCCTTCTGAGAGTCGATGTTCACAACACTCGCAGGGACCACCTCTGTCAAAAAGTCCACATGGTTTTCTTTTTACAAAAACAGAATGGCAGTGCTGCAGAAGAACATAGTATGGACAGTGTGTGTTCCAGGGGCATTCATAAAGGCTGGAATAATCTACAGGAGGATGAGCCTCCAGAAGACCTGGAAAAGGAGTCCAGTCACCTTTGGATTACATTGCAAAGATGTTTGGAAGTGGAGCCAAATTGAAATAAAGTAAAAACTCAACTGACCTGGGATCCATGTCAGGAAGCTTATGGCCGCCAACCATAAGGTAGAAATCATGATGCCTGCAATCCTGAGTTTAATGGGAACATATTGAATCAAAATAAAACTGAATCATCAATACAGAATTATAAGCAAGACAAACTGATTTGCTCCAAGTATAGAATATATGAGGACACACAACTAGCACAATCGTTTGAAACTCACCTAGGACACCTCCGACTTCTCTGCTGTACCCAGACCAGGTGGGTTAAATACTGGCCTGGATGTAAGTTGTCCTGACATGCAACATTACAACCAATAGGATTTCCCCAAACTCCTAACTACATTGTTTGCTCCGCCCCCATAAAAAAAATACCTTGATATAAGGCCTTCTGGCATCAATTAAGAATAAAGCGCCTGGATGTGAGCAGGAAAACTATAAAGAGCAGTCTTCAAATGGAAAGTCCCCATTAAATCTGGAAGGAAGGCATCACCTGCTGAGACTGTCCCTGGGGAGAATGCTGCATAATACCATGGTTTGGTAACCTAGTCATGGGTTAGGGAGACATTCCCAGTATAATGCTACATAAATCATGATTTTCTCCATTGATCTAAATAAATCATATCTATGGTAAACAAGTAGTATACAGAAACACTGTCAACCAGGAGGCATTTCAGGACTTTATTGGTTTCCCGAAATGCCATGTTCTTAAAACAGAAGCACCAGTAACTCCTCAATTATCACAGCTGGAAAATCTAGATTTCCAGAGGGCTTTATCTGGCCTGAATGCAAGAATTAGACCCCTGGCCAAAGTAACACAGTATGTCATTTTAGTTTTAGCTAATCCACAAGTATATACACTGTAAATGTGTATATGGTAACAGCAGCACCTTTTTGGACTGCCTTCTCAAATGTAGACTATGGATCAGAAATGTACAGCTGCTTCTGAAAGCAGCAATTACTTCTGTGCAGGAAAGGTGTTCCCTAACAAAACAGGTGTTGAACATTGATAGTGATATTTCCTCTTGCTAGCAAAAATAACTGCCTGTCAAGTGAGTTTCAAAAGGTACGTGGTATTTATGTAAAAAGCAAGTCACGGCAAACCATTTCCAAACGACAGATATTTGAGCTTTTTATTGCCTTTATGGGTTTAACATTAGCAGTCTGCAAGACTGAGATTTTTGTTAAAGCATGAATAAAATGTACAGAAACACTAGCGACTGCTGCCCATGAACGCAAAGAATACATTATACATAAGAGCTCACGTGACATCTAACAATACATATTTACAAGCGTTTAATGGATGAACAGAACTTCTGAGCATTTAAAAACAAAGATTCTCCAGTTGCAGGCGTTACAGAAACAGCCATGTGAGGGGGGAGGGAGGCGGTATAAGGCCACTTTGCAGGCTTTGACTACTGGAGCCACAATGCAGTCTTAAACACGAGTCCTGTCAGAGTTTCATACAAAGTCTGTCATTCCCCCTCAACACCACGGCGCTATGACGACAAGCGGCCTCACACGAAGGTGATGCGCGTGCGGGCCTGGTTGACCTGCCACACGTTCAGCTCCTCGTACTCCTCCAGCGCCTCCTGAAACTGTGCGGGCGTGAAGCCCCGGGTGACGCAGCGCTGCTCTGCCTCGGCCATGCGCACCACGCCCCCGGCACCCCCGCGGCCTGACACACCCTCTGTGGCCAGCTCACGCAGCAGGGAGAAGATCACGTCAGCCGGCCGCTGGGCCCTGGGTAGGGACACACATTGGGTCAGACATGAGGAGGCATACGGATGGGTCAGCTCTGGGGCCTGAACCCACAACCACTATACACCACTCTATACATTATTCAAACACTTCATTCTGTAGGTGGTATTAAGTAACGTATTGTGACAATCACAGTGACCACTAGGTCCTCTCCAACACCCAGCTATACTGTAACCCCTTATCTTAATCTGTACTTAACATCCCAGTAACGCCCTTCGTTAGGGCCAACACAACTGTTATGCTGCGTGTGGCACTGGCCACAGGTGAACAACTGCAAAGCCTATTGATTACTTGTACCAGTATTCTAACTTTGTATTATAATACAGATTCTACAAGATCGGCGCCAACGTCACATGCATTCCTCTTGACGCCACTTCAATCAGAGTTGTCCGCTTTTACAGAATGCTGTAAAATATAGCATCCAGGGGTGCTTTACAACTTCCTCTGGAGTATGCAGCTTGGTCTTATTATATGGCACCAGCAGCACCCCCACCCAGCCCAGCCCACAGCAGCAGGTCACAGTGCACCAACCTGGTGTTACTTGACTTGTCTGCCTGCAGAGAGTCCTTGGACATCTCCATCAGCCGCATGGCCTCATTTACGTCCTCCTTCTCTACGGTGTCCATCATGCGGAGACGGGCCTGTGGAGGTGGGCACGGTGTTACGTTGGGGAGGGGGCGGGTGTTAGCCAGCAGTAAACAGAACCTCAATGGAAATCATACAAGTAGTGACCACTGTCAGGGGTTAACATATTAAGGTGTGTGTGTGTGATAAAAACTGTAGGCTGCGCTGTGCCGGCACTGTCAGACCGAGACAAGTGCAATGCCCTATGGGATGGCCGGCAATTGCCCAAGTCTCCGCCTCTCAACACCAGCTAGTCTCTCATAGGTGGACACACACGCGGACGCTTGGCTCCGGCCATGGTCAGTTTTGCATGGGTTTGCACAGCTGCTCCTTAGCACATATGCTGACTGCCCACCCTGCAAAGCTGGCCAGGACCAGACTGTCCAACAACACAAACCTAGTACAACCAGAGATATGCCTATTCAAGTGTAGTGCAACAGGTCTAGAATAAAAACATCAACACAAGTTTATCTGACACATTCTTTAATAACTTTGGAAGCTACAGTCACCCTCTGGTGGACAGCCGTGTTGTAGCACATTGCCACCGTGTGCCTGAAGTGCTGGTTTTGCAGTAGGGCGGGTAACGGCTACCTGCACAAACAGCACTTTTGACACCCGGGAGCTAAAAGGAGGCGGCGTTCACAGATGAATATTAGATCATATGGCTGCTGAGCCACCTAATGGTGACTGTGTCCAGCGTGTGAAGCAAGTGCTCACAATGCGGTAGGGCAGGCATTACATCTACCTGCACTGTAAGCACTTTAGCACACAGTGGACTGATGCACCACAGGGCCAGCATGCACCTCAAGCCACGACTCCCACTGTGGCGTGTTGAATGCACATGCCCGGGGAACGACAGATCACACGTATCTCTCTTTCCTTCTCCCAGCAACGCCTAGTCCACCTTTAAACATCCAACACACTGACGTAAGGGAAGGTTCCCCACAAGCTCACCAGGGCGGTGGAGATCCTCAGGATGGAGAGCAGGGTTCGGGCGGAGGTGAAGGTGGTGTCCTTGCTGACACGAGCCTCCTTCCTCATCTCTACGTAGGCGGCCGTGATGTAGTCCGCCAGCGCCTCAGGAACCATGGGCTGCTGCTGCTTGCACACAGACACATAGCGCCTACACACACACACAGGTGTTTAGAGTAGAGGTATACAGCAGAGCAGTATGCTGTTGCATTAGTAAAGGCTACCATGGTATTTCTACATGTGCAATTCATCAATACCAGCGAAAATGATTAAGTTTGACATATTTTCCTTTTAAATGTAGTGTCTGGAACGGCCCTAGAAGCAATTCACTAGTTTACTACACATGCATACAGTACTGCTATGACGCTATAAATACAGCTCTGGAACATAATTGGCACTGCATCACTTCCTCCGGCTTTACCATTTAGAAGCGCATTACACAGGTTTGTATTGACTTTACATGGAAACCCCATGTGCAGTGGGACATCTGTGGACAAGCACCTCATGAGCTTCATGTCGATGGGCGTGAAGTGTGTGGGCGGCTGGCGACAGTGCTGGTGCACGTAGGTGATGTGCTGGGCCAGCCGCAGGTCACCATCTGCGTCCGGCTTGTCCTGGATCAGCCACAGCAGGTCGAAGCGGGAGAGCAGGGCGGCCGGCAGCTGGATGTTCTGCTCCAGGCTCTTGCGGGGGTTGTAGCGGCCGTAGGCTGGGTTGGCCGCCGCCAGGATGGAGCAGCGTGCGTTCAGGGAGGTCATGATGCCTGCCTGGGGGGGGATGTCACAAAAGGCTTCAGACTTTGGTTGGGATTCAAGGTCACCAGGCTCAGTGGACTGAACGTTAGGGTTAGGGTCAAAATACATTTAAATAGAAAAACATGGAATAGAGTGTTTATGTACAGATATAGTGTAGCATCCGAGAAGAGAATGCCATCACACTCCCTTTGTGTGTTGTAATCCGAGCTCCTCTTGTCTCCCCATATGCATGTAGCGCAAAATAAGCATGTGTTTTGGTCTGAAATGCTGGTGCTTAGTTAGACATCTAGTGGCAGAATGTCACAGTCACTTTAAAACTCCCAAAGTGGTTAGTCACTTTTTAAATGTGCGTGGCAAATGTTGCTCAGTGACATGTTAAAAGTGACGCCGCAAATTTGGAGCCGGTTAAACCGGGATAACCAGTTTATTTGACCTGAAATGTACAGTCTCTAGGGATATTCCTGCCCGTTTTGTAACCTGGCGTTCAGACCACTGCCGTTTACGTTCATGGAGCGCAAAGTAAACATTACACCATCCTCAACATAAAGTGTTCTAGACATGTATTGACATTAGTGCATGTGATTATGAACAGCATAACCGACTTAAGTTCCCGGCCGACCACTCATAAGAACCATAAAATAACAGCGCACACACTGGAACAGTAGCACTATAGTTCCTGCCAAATCACTAATTTCACTGTATAACAATGATCAGTGTTAATACCTGTATTTATTTGTTTGTTCAATCTCTAACAGGCAAGCAAAGATGGAAAATGTAAAGTTAGAGAGCTTAAACATTGTCTAAACATTATTTAAGGGATGAAATGCTACTTAGGTGTGCTTGAGCACCTCTAAAATTGCCAATGTGCACAGTCTGTTGTCGCAAGTCCTAAAATGCAATATATCAATCCATGCTTAAAGAACTTAATCGTGTATCTTTATGCCCTCATATTTTCATTAGATTACAGAGCAGTTCATATATTGATGCCATCTCATGTGGTAATGCTCCATAACATGTTTTAAAAATGTTACATATATTGTATATTGAACTTAAAATAATAAAATCGCTATCTGTCAGAAAATTCTATTTTTTTGCCCCCAAAATCGTTCAGCCCTACTCATGACTAGTCGTACCTTGGCGATGGAGATGGTCTGCTGCTCCATCACCTCGTGAATGGCCGTGCGGTCTGCGTCGGCCATCTTGTCAAACTCGTCGATGCAGCAGACGCCCTGGTCGGCCAGCACCAGGGCCCCGCCCTCCAAGGTCATCTCCCCGGTGAGAGGGTCCCGCATCACAGCTGCGGTCAGACCCACACCGGAGGAGCCGCGACCTGTCGTGTACTGGCCTGCAGGGGTACAACCAGCCCCCCGTTAGAAGCACAGTGGTAGGAGCCCACCTCTGATTAGAACACAGAAGGATATAGGGCAGTATTGGCAAGGACCTAGTTTTTAAATAGAGCTTACAACTAAATGATATCTGTTAAATTAATGTTGTATCGATGACTGAGTTATAGCCTTCTGTTTGTATCTATTCCCCGTCTTGTTCTAGACATCATCTTTGTGCTAAATAAAATAGAATATATCGATACTAGGAGCTTGAAAATCGATACATTAGTGAAATAATCGATACAGTAGTTATGCAGTATTGACTCTTTGCACAGCCCTATATGCATCCCATACAAAATATACCTTAACCCATACAATACTCGTTTACTTGGAATTGCAACTTACTTCGAGGAGCCAGACGGTCAATGTAGGACAACAGCTGAGACTTTGCCACTCCTGGATCTCCCATCAGGCAGATGTTTATGTTTCCTTCAGAGGGAAGAGCATTCAGAGCAATGCAGTCTACACCAATAGCAACGTGGTGGCGGTCGTCATGGAAACATTACACAGACGGGTACGTCACACAGTAGTCTCACCTCTGATCTTCATGCCTTTGGGGGCCTGTTGTACCCCTCCC
This sequence comes from Amblyopsis rosae, assembly GCA_025399935.1. Lineage (NCBI taxonomy): Eukaryota > Metazoa > Chordata > Actinopteri > Percopsiformes > Amblyopsidae > Amblyopsis > Amblyopsis rosae. Next base: position 446,758 of record JAODTR010000002.1, on the reverse strand, counting down.
ACCAGCAGCAGGAGCAAGGCCTTCTTCACATCTTCATGTCCAAAGATCTCTGGTGCGATGGAGCCGGCTAGCTTATCGTACAATCCCTCCTCTGTGGGGGAAGAAGAAAAACACTACATCAAAATTGCTTGAGGATGTGTTTTCACTCTGGCCCAGTGTCACCCCCCCTCCTCTCACACTCACACACACACACCTCTGATGCCACGCAGCTCCTCCTCGCTCAGCTCCTCGCTGCCCAGCTCGTCGTCCTCCGTCTTGTTCATCAGGGTGATACTGTGGGCCTCCAGGTACGTCTCTGACAGAAGACCCTGGGGAGAGTAGCGCTAGCCGTCACAATGTGAGAGCACCCACACTCGCTGGGGTTAGGGCTGGACTACTTCACAGCTAATTCTACACAAACCATCTCTACAGAAAATCAACTCGTCAAAAACTAAATGTTCCTTGGGACATACAGCTGTTAACAGACAAAAAAAGAAAACACACCTGGACCGCCTGTTTGAAGCCTGTTTTCAGCAGAGGGAGGAAGACACCAGTGATGGCTACATGGTCTCCTGGTTGGGCCACACGCGTGTTCTCCCCACAGGCAAACACCGTCATGCTCCGAGGAATATTGCCAACAGGCACCTGGTCACTCTGCACACACACACACATCATGCAGCTTGTTAGAATACTCACTAGGATGTAGATCAGTTGCTTCACATGTCAATTAGGTCATCGGCAAAGAGCAGGTACAGGTCAGCAGTCTTAAGCTCAAGGATGCTTACAGGTGCGGGGTATAGAACCAATGACCTTCTGGCTCAGACTAGTATCCTGCCCCCAAGAGCCAATACCACGTGGCAACACAACAAAAATAAAAAGGTCTTACATGCTCTTGAATGCGGAGCTCCTGGAACTTGATGAACTTGGAGCCCCTTGTCTGCAGGTAGAGGCGCCCGCCGGACTTGTTGGTGACACACTCTTGGCTGGGACACATGATGAGGGGCATGAAGGTGGGGGACTGGATCTGAGAGCGCGGTCAAGACAGGCTGGTCACACAACCATTCACCGTATACACAGCAGAGATCTCACTTGTACATTTACATGCAATAAAAGGTCCTGGTGGAAAGGGACACAGCTCAACAACATTGAAACCAAGACAGGCCCGATTGACCGATCAATCCGTACCGGCTGGTAGGTCTCAGCGCCACACTGGTCGCACGTGTAGGTTGCCACGGCCATCATGGGCTTCACCTCGGTGGCGCGCGTCACGATGCCCCTCACCGTCACCAGGTGCCCAATGCTGTCCGCACGCACGTCGCGCACCACCTTGGGCTTGGAGGTGCCGGGGGGCTTGAAGTACAGCTCGCTGTGGGACGGACAGACAGACAGCAAGGGATCGTCATTAGTGGGGCCGATAAATCATCGGTACATCAGTATCGGTGACCACAATCGGCAAATAAGACAACATTCACTGATGTTTCTGTTGGACCGCATCAGTTTTGTGCTGATACATTGGAGGTAATAGGTGGTACCCAGATAGCACCCATAACAGCCCCTGATCAGACAACTCTGGCATGAGGAAAACTGGTGGCAAGCGCGCACATGGTTTGTTTTCAATCAACAGTGAAGGAAGATCTCAGCCGTGAGGGGGCACTTCCAACAAAAGATACCGGCATGAAGTCAAATGGTTAATTAAAACATCTGTCTGGGCAAAGAATTTCACAGTTGGAGCATCCCTAGCTATTAGAACAATCAATGTATTTGTATCACCTGTGTTTACCATCTTCACACATACTGCCTTCTTTGCACTCTGTTCATGTACCCATGCTCGCGAATGACAAAGTTCAATCCTATAAAATAAAGCTCCGTGACACTTACAATCTCCTCATGAGCTCAGCTGGGTACTGGTTACGAGGGTCCCTGGTGTCTGCCGGGTCACGGCCCCTCTGCTCCATCATCAGCCGGTGCTCAATGTACACGTCCAAGGAGTCTTTGGCCACCACCTGACACACACACACACACACAGCAGGTTAAGGATTTACCTTGAAACTACTCTATACGACTAAATACAAACAAAACGGTCCGGTCTCTCACACACACACATGCAGAAAACCAGAAACAGGAGCTCTGACTAGTGAATATAACCGTGTGATGTCACTGCTCAGGAGACCGTTAGTCCACTTCATTGTTACATAGAAAACAGTCGTTTACTGATTTAGTGTTACTATAGCGTAGAGCACCTATAACCAAATATGACAGGACGATATGGCGAAAAACGCAATTATACATTTTTTTTATTCAAATTTAACAATTTAGAACAGCTAGATAATTTAATCTCATTTGCTTTGCTAGATGCAGAGACACCACCCCACCATTAATATTTGAAATTACAATTTTTTTATATTATGAAAAATAACTTTGATAATGCATTACTAGTCTCCCAAACAGCACATGGTAGCGTTACCCCCACCACCCCACACTCACATCTCTTTCCCTGTACTCTGGTAGCAGCTCGTGGATGGCGTCTGCAAACAGTGCAGTGTAGCGCTTGGCGTTCTCACAGATGTTCTCCACCAGCTCTGGGTCCTCCATGGCCACGTCGTCCATGTCCACGTGGAGAGACACCTGCTCTCTGTGGGCAAGGGCCACCTGCACGCGCACACATGGGTCACAAGGTGCCATGTTACATTTAGCAAAAGCTTTTATTCACAGTAGTGTAGTCAAACATACATTATGAATATTTTAGAACCGTTTCAAAACTAATTTTGATACGGAAAGTGTTGCACTCTCGCACGACACAAGTTATTATTTTCTTCCACCAACACAAATAGATTGTGTTGCCAAGCAACATAAACATCTACACGTTATCTTAGGGCAGCTGCTGAATCGCATCGCCTACATTTACGTGTAGCCTGTTTCCATTTATTGCGCAGTGAAATAAGATTCTGTTGACAGTCACTTTGCTGGAATGCCTGATTCTGATGAGTTAATGTTGCTCCGCACACACTTTATATTCCATGAACGGTACACGCTACCAAGTGCTAGTACGTTAGCATAGCATTAGCATGTAGAGTACTGTAGTGAGAGGATACACCTCGATTCAATTAATAATTCTTGTTAGTTTGTGGTATTAGTTAGTACCAGCGTTAGAAGAATTACGACACTGTGGTTAGAATTTAGAATGCATGTAAAGCAGTGATTTTTTTCTCTCCCATAAATAGAAACATTTTGTGTTGACATGCTGTGGGGGTTGTCCGGTGCTCATATGCTCAGTCTGTATTAAATGTGACCCATGGCAGAGACTGGAGCTGTGGAAATACCGGCTCCATTGGTACAGATGTAACACTAGGGGTGTAAAGGTTCACCACATCCACGGTTCGGTTCATATCTTGGTTTTTGAGCAACAGTTCGGTTCATATCGCGGTTTTATTATAATAGTTTCTACTTTCTTTGAGCGGTACAATCTGGGAATTTGTTCTGGCCTTGATTACATTCGTTCTGTAGAATAGTATTTTCTATACTTTCTGCCACTAGATGGCACACTAGCACCAGCTTCTCAGCCAAACAAGAACACTGTTCTTGTTGCCACTAGCATTAAGTAAACAGAAAAGATGAGATCGGATTACGTTACACCCTGCTAAAGAAAATATTCCACTACATCCTTAAACCAAAAATGTTTAATGTTTGCTGCTGTATTCATGTTTAAAATAGACACATTTAATAAAAGTACAAAAAAAAACAATAATTTGGAATACTAAGAACACTAGCTTCATTGCTACACAATGCAAGTAGACAAACAGTTTGGAGCCACATTTACTGCGATGTTTTCATGCCTTTGCGATAGGGCTGAACGATTTTGGAAAAAAATCTAATTGCGATTTTTCTGACAGATTTTATTTGCGATATTTTTAAATCAAGATTTAAGTTAAATATATATGTAACATATTTAAAACATGTTATGGAGCATTACCACATGAGATGG
>JAODTR010000002.1:432430-442697 GCA_025399935.1 Amblyopsis rosae | reverse complement strand
CGCAGCCTTTGCGGTTAGAAAATTGCGTTTTATAATATCGCGGTTATATCGCAAATGCAATTAATCGTTCAGCCCTACTTTGCGGACATCATGGATATCGTTTTGACACACCGCAGATAGGCTTCGTGAAAGAGCCACCCACAAGAAAGGTAACTAATGCGTCAAGCCTAACCTACCCACGAAGATGACACGGTATGTGTTGGTATTGTGTTTTGACAACTATAAAAAGGCTCAGTGGTTCTAATCTAGTGTTGAGCTAAATGTGAAATGAGAATTGATTAATTACAGTAGCAACATATGTGAGAGGCTGCACCTGTGGACCGCGGTTCTGTCTTCTGGAACAGTGACACAAAACCATGAATGTTTGTATCACGGTATTGGTCTCGGTTTCAGAACCGTTACACCCCTAAACAACTCGCAAACTGATTTTAACCATTAAGTGAAAGTAGGCTATTAATTGGTAAAAATCCGTATTGTTATAACTGTTAGTTTTATTGAAATCCCTAGTCAGAATAATATGAATAGGCCAGTATCCTACATGAGTCTACATTTTATTTAATTTGCATAAGATTGCGCTGCTTTTCTCTTTACTTGCACTTTGATACATTTTTAATGTGACAATCCTAGGCTTTTGAAAAATAAAAGAGTACACCACATAGTAGGCCTGCTTTAGTAAGAATCATTGATGTAAAAAGGTTGGATTGTTAATGTTTACTAGTTATTCAGCCGTTCTGCCCCTCTCCTAGATAAGAAAAGTTTTAGACTACCTCGTCATGTTATAGCCATGTCTTATTTTGAATGAAGACCTATATGTTTAAGCCCTCAGTTTTGTACAAATGTCCCCCCGCGGTATCAAATGTCGATATTTTTGAAAGTATTGTATCAAAGTTAGACACAACCAACATTCTGTTAGGTTACTGAAAGCAGCATGTCTTCAGAGATGACTAATATTTACAACATACTCCATACACTTCCATTTAAGTACCAACAAAGCCCCTATATTCTATGTTACAGTACCGATGCACTGCCTTCTATGATTTACAGCATTTAGAATGCACTTTTATTCAATGCTACCAACCAGTACATTTGTCACAAGAGGTCATACACAAGTTGCCTTGTGCATCAGATGATCAGTGTGGTTAAATTGTGAAATTGTAGACATTTACAGTTACAATGATTTTCAGCCATTCAGAATTTGTGAACAGCATGCAATTCCCTTGACTTTCACTGTCTGTATCAGAGTAAAAGCTTACACACAGTATCAATTCTACTTGATTGCCATAGTGATTGGACAAGTCCCATTGGACAGTGCCTGCTTAGTTCTCAAACAAACTGTACAAAAGAACTTGTGTAAACACAATCAGGAAATGCCATTGTCCGGCTTCATATATGAATTACACGTATGGTTCTTTTTAAAGCTTAAACTGAAGCCAATGGTGGGTGTGGCCATTATGGTAGTGGCTGTAGTATTAAACTGTATTATAGGCTGTTTTTATTACAAGTTGGTACAACATTTTTTTGTGTGTATATATATATATATATATATATATATATAACAAAAACTTACAAGCTGGACACCATATTTGAACACTTTCTTTCCATCATCATCTTCAGTGTAGAACTCCTGCAGGAACCTCTTACATTTGTCTGTAGATAAACAAAATCAGGATGGAAAAAGACAACTTATAAACTGTGGAGAGGGTATAAATGATTGAAACCACCATCCGTCATTACTGGTATAAAAGGCTAACCGATTTCAAAATATTGCCAAGCAAGACTTGATGTTGACCAGTGGGCCTAGAGAATGGGAGCTAATTTGTTGTCCTGCGACGACCCCCTTTGTTGAATAACATGGCATCCTGTAATCTCGATGAGTCACTATTGTTTACAATACTTGAAGCTGTTGGTATTGGTGGCTCTATTGTCGTTACTAAAACGCGAGTATTGTTATAACGAACAGAATTTTGAATGTAGAAATGTGCAATAAATACATGCACAACAGGCGCGCTCAGATCAGTGCCATTTTACCAAGAATACTCTATACTTCTAGAAAGAACATCACTATTAATAATATTTAATTCCAGTACACGCGAAATTAATAGCCTTTGTACGACAGTGAAAAGTACTGAACTTACTTTAGCATGGCAGCAAAAATCTGCATCTCCACTACAGTATTTCTGTGGTCGAGGATGTTGTTGTAAACAAAGCAGCACATGGCTTTTGTGCCTTCTCACTCATAATCCTCCGCTATCCCTCCGCTCAGAAAGTAGTACCGACAGGGTGCTGAAATCACCGACGTACTTTATTTCCTTTGAATGTAGCCAGCATTCGATGCATTTTATTATGGTAATAGTTTCTTGGGTAATGTGTTTTAACGCCCTTTTAACTACTTTCTGTCCAATTGGTCAATTAATTGCTGGTCCATTAGACTACATACAATGCACAGGTAAATAATAAGCCATTTTGACATAATTATCTACACTATATAGTTATTACCACACCTTTTTTTTTGTACGGGAAACAATGCCAGCCAAAAAGCAGCATTGCGCTAGCTGGCTAATGTTAGCTTTAGGGACATGGTATGGTGATGCAATCATGGCTGCAATGAGGCATGCAATGAGGCTGCAATGAGGACTGCGTTACATTTAATAGCTGACTAGTACCGATACAGTGCAATGTTTACTAGGTGGAGAAATATCACAGAGGACTACCAAAATCAGTCGTACAAAACTCAACTAAAACTTAAAATATGGTTTGTGATGACCATGTGCTTTTCGACTCGCGCGTAGTCCTTTGTTACATAGGGTTCCATCCGGTGTCATACTGTAAGTGTTCCCCAGTAGACTTTGTTCTCTAGGACACTTCACTATTGCCGTTGAAGAAACAAAAATTAAACGTTTACCGTATATTGAGATGCCACAACAAATCCGATACCCAGTATGCCGACGGAGTAGTTAAGATAAGTGGATGCAAGTAGTGTAACCGGCAACAGCAGATAATGGTTTACAATTATTTCGGCGGGGAGATTACCGTACACATGGCCACCCAAAACTTTAATATAAGTTCAAGAAACTCATACAAGTTCACTTTATTAAAACACCGGCGAGTTATATAATCCAAACCACCACTAATGTCAAGAATCACTTTACGTTTACCGTGATTATGTCTAAGTATTAAGAAGACCAATGCACATATCTCGGATGGATACTTTTATCACGCAAGAGAAAATATTGTTAAGTTACCGTACTGGTTTGCGTCCCGTTTGTATCTCTACCGTACACGTTAACATTATATTCACGTGTGAAAATAAAACATTCTGAATAGTACCGTAGCTCAAAACAAATTGTTCATATCCTAGGTTTTAAAAACGTTATACCACGGCTCTGTAGTCCCGTAGCGTACAACACCACCATGACATAAAGTTGAATACCTTTTTCAGCTGCATAATCCTTCGGGGCCATCTTTGCAGAAGTTGACACTCACCAAGAGGGGCTTCCTCTCAAACTCTCAAATAATGTTGCATTTAATGCTGATAAAAGGCTGTCGGTTTTGTTCTCACACGACTAGAAGATATTGTTCATTCACTTGCCTTCCAGAGATCTCCGGTCAAGGATGCCGTGCAAAAACTGGCGCGAGTCTGACGTCCTGATCTGCCAATCAAAAACGAGGTTTCTCGTTACTGAAGGCGTGGCTTCTGTGTGGCGCGAAAGATGCTGCAGTAGCCCAGTCATGTGACATTGCAGATTTACGCCTTGTTTATCAGGAGTGGCGCGAAAGACTGCGATTGGATTTCATCCCGCCGAGTGACCTGTGGCTGAACCATGATGTAAACCAGATATATTTGGACCACTTGAACATTAAACAAATACTTATTTTACAATTAATGTAAAATCAATATATTCAGTTCACGCAACTTTTTAACTTTTTTAATAAACAAAAAAAGTTATCAGAAAAACAGATAGTGGACACACTGAAAAATATGAATCACTATGCTAAATTATAGGAACCCAGAGAAACTTTAACAGCAGCATTTTAACTAGACAACATTTATTTGAAAATACATCAGAATTAATATACTGGGAAAACAAAGTGCTGTATCTCTCAAAATCAAATGGATCCTGCTTAAACCTCAACATTTTATAAATAAATCCCATAACTCAGATTAACCTAATTTGTATAAACATAGCAATTACCCATATTTACCCTGTTAGTGTATTTTATTCTAAGAAGAAACTAAGCAAATATATAATATTTAAACTCCTCAAAAGGGTTTAGTGTTTATTCAATGAGTTCCTTCATGATGTTGGCTGCAGTCACTCAAACAATTCTTCAAGGAAACTGGTGGAGGTGTTTCGAGTAGAGGGCTGCAAAAACAACAGATGACAACTTGTATTTCCCCACGATGCATTTTGTCAGAGTGCACTTTGCAAAGTACAGTATGCCAGAGTCAGAGATAATGCCATACCTTGTCACATTTAGCAGATGTTATGATTCACATCAACAACAGGCATATACAATTTAGAAGCAGGCATGGGTCAGGTGGTATTGAACTGTTCAACTCAGAGCCTATCCCATCCCCTCATTCATGCCAATAAACGTTGGTGCCAAATGCTCTTATATATATATATATATATATATATATATATATATATATATGCTATCACAACCTTTCCTACTGTGGCATTCCTGCTGTATCAGTGGCATTTTGGTATGTGATTCAAGAGCCTGAGGTATGCTAATCACAGACGGAGTATCAACTAATTTCACACTGAGGTATGGCAGTGAATGATTCGCCTTGTGAGGGGTTACAGTGCTTCAATCTCATGTAGGTCTTACCAGTGTATAGCCAGTATCGTGGTCAGAGTCGTAGGCCTCAATGTCTGGTTCTTCTTCCACATCTTCTACATTATCCTCCTCTATGAGAGAAAGCCTGGGGAAGGTCATGGAAACAGCACTTACGCACCAGAGCATGGTCATATGTACACAAAGTGTACATCAGAAATGTAGACCGATATTCAATCAACTAATGCATTTCTTTGTACTAAATATTTGCAGCATTTTCACCACTGTTGTGTTAATAAACATTTTAATATTAATATTGTGTAGTTTACATTGATTCCTCCTAAATTATGCAAATATCCTGAACCATTTAAAATCCACAAATGATCCTGGATGGCCTCAAGAACAAAACCATCTTATTTAGGAACACAATTAACCCCACATCTGCAAAAGTGAAATGAAAGCAGCTGGCCCAACAACCAACGTGTTGCTGATGAACTGCAATTACAGGTATATCCTGCCTAAAAAGCCCCCTATGGCCTACAAGCCTTCTCAGACTACAGCGTCATGCAGACAAGACTGTAGGGTCAGTAGCCTAGGTATAAGCCACCTATGGCCTACAAGCCTTCTCACAGACTACAGCGTCATACAGACAGACTGTGTAGGGTCAGTAGCCTAGGTATAAGCCCCCTATGGCCTACAAGCCTTGTCAGACTACAGCGTCATACAGACAGACTGTAGGGTCAGTAGCCTAGGTATAAGCCCCCTATGGCCTACAAGCCTTCTCACAGACTACAGCGTCATAGAGTCAGACTGTGTAGGGTCTTACAAGGTGAGGTGGGTGTCCAGGTCCAAAGGATCAGACGCATGGCCCACCGGGCGACGTTTCCTGGGTCTCATCTTACGCATCTGCATACTTGACAGACAGAGGACAGCAGCATTACATCATACTGGACAGACAGAGGACAGCAGCATTACCTCACACTGGACAGAGGACAGCAGCATTACATCACACTGGACAGACAGAGGACAGCAGCATTACATCACACTGGACAGACAGAGGACAGCATACATAATAGAAACAACATAAGCTTGTCATCATTTTCTTTATCATCTCAGCCAACCTATTGGAGAAGTCCTCCTCAGAGTCAGGCTCAGAACGGACGCTGCCTTGGTCCGAGTCTCTGGCCGGGGTTGGCGTGGCGACCAGACGCTCGCCTTGCTGCCTCTGGACGGTGGAGGTGAGTACTGGGGTGGGCAGTTTGCTATGGATACTGCTACTTCTGTCCAGCCAGGGCTCTGTGGAGGTGCTGGACACCAAACCTGGGCCAAGACATGGGGAGCCAGGTTCAACCTTTGATGGTTTGCGTGTTTAGTCAAAGTCCTTACAGGCAAGTCTGGCCGCTCGGCAGCCAGGTTGCTAATGCCTCCAGGCAGTTATTAATAATAATAATAATAATAATAATACTACATTTAATTTGTAACGCACTTTACATTAGAAGAAATCCCAAAGTGCTAATTATTAGGAAGACTATCTAAATGGTCACCTGGACATAATATTATAACCAGTCAAATCTGATAAAATGTTTGGTGACTACCCCAACATTATGTTTAATAAGAACCCCCCGCATTATACTGCTACAATGCATGTGCAACTGTCAGCTTGAGTCAATGAGACCACATGATTGGCTAAAAGGTTTGTCTGTTATAAAGCAGGAGACTGGCTTTTTTCCTCCAACTGCCATATTTTCTGTTACGGACTTCTCCAATTCAGAATACTTGACGTGGTCCGTCTCTTCTATACAATGTCTCTGGTTTAGTTAATTTACTGGGACTGGAACTGATATAAATAGTATTTGTCCCATGTATATTGAATTACTCTTATTTTATTTACAATGTATTCCTAATGGTTATCAATGTGTATATATATAGTATGTATTTTGTTCATGTATCAGGTGCTTGTGTCAAGCGATCCTGAATCTGTTGTGGTGCCCTGGGTCACACAAACAAAATCAGGTAGGTCCTGCTCATGTAGGGGATTCGTACTCGCTAGAAAGGCAGAAGCTGTGGTTCCGTACCCTGGGTGGTGCTTCTCCTGCGTTTAGCTACGGGGGGGCTGTGTGGGGACATGTGTCTCCCTCTGTCCCGCTCACTCGCCTCCTGGTGCTTAGATAAGGCCCTTGTCTCCAGAGAGCGCTGATACACTCTGACTGACGGACAGGAGAGGGCGCCAGAGGGGCATTTTGACTTGAGCAGCAGAGACCTGGGAGAATGAGATAGCACAAAGACGAGAGAGGCTTTTGTTTAGTGGCAAACATTGTGTTGACCTCCTGTGTGTGGACAATGGACAAATCATATTCTGTATGATGCATGGCATCCATTAGAACAATCAGATGCTGTAGGTAGAATTTTAGAGCTAGAAATGACCTCTTTGATTGATAGCCCCTGCCTCTGGGGTAAATCCATTTAGATTATTCACCACACCCAAAGATTTCTGACCAATCAGGGCCTCGTTTTCCTGATGGGTCCAGCGACTCTACCTTATCTGTCAATCGCATGAATGTCTGCACACAGCTACAACAGGTGTGCCAATTGGCTTCAGAGGAGGAGGGGGTGGGATTTTGTGTTGTCGATATACAACATGTTGCTCTCTCTAGTTCAATTTTTCAGCTAGCTCTCATTGCAACGCTCAAATCCTACATACAGCAGCTTTACGTGACCAGATAATGTGTGTTTGTGATGGGTCTCACAGCTGCTGGCAGTCCTGGCGGAGGAGCTTGAAGCTGAACTCGCTGAGGACCTCCAGGAACATCAGGTTGACGGGCTGTGAGTGGCCGTCGTCTGGCTGCCGGAAGGCAAAGTGCATGCCGTCCCTAACACACGACGCCAACATTAGCGTACAGGGCAGGCTTGGACACAGTCAGTTACTGTAGAGTGCATTGCCAAATCAAAACAGCACATACATTAAGAACTTGTATAGGTCTACATTAACACTATTCCTTGAGGAATGACAAGCACTGCATTTTATGTGTGGTGGGCGTTGTGTCTGGCTGGCTGTTTTTACATTTATTATTGATCTGCAGCAGACCTTGGTGGGAAATTGCAAGGAAAACATTTTGGCAAAATGTTGTCCACCTATATTCAACAAATCAATCAATCAATCAATCAATCAATCAATCAGTGTGTTGCTTTGATTTAAATATTTACATCTGCAGATAGATGTTAATAAACGTTGCAATATTAACTTGTGATGTTCCCATTGATTTATCGCAAATAATACAAGCATTATTTAAAACAATTAAAGCAGGAAATTATCCTAGATGGATGCAAGAACAAACCCATCTTAGTTAGGACCACAAGTCAGTCATTATGGAGGAACTCACTTACACTACTCGTATCAAAAAACACATCTCCACTCAATGCCATGGGGTGCCCCCTCAGAAGTTACACACAACACATTGGAAATTGGCATTGCCAAGGCTAGGAGTGTGTTATGTGAGGCAGTCAAAATGATTGTTTTCCCATTTACAAAACCAGAAGAATAACAATTACAACTGTAAGCTAGCAGTCCATGAGTAGATATTCGATGAAATTGACAAAAAGTGTATTGTTTTACATTTGCACCTTTAAGCCTACATGTGCAAAGGGCAACTTAGGACACACATGTTGGTGTGCTACTAACATGTGCAGGGCCAGCAGTGGCTCGCGGACACGGTTCATGTCGATGCCAAAGCTCATGGCAAGCTTCTTGGCCAAATCTTTGATCTCTCCAAGCTCCTGCATGCTGCCACCGTTTGAAATCATCATCTCTGAAAACAACTGAACACACACACCCGCAACATTTTATACGCTTGCTTTTGTGCAGTGTAACATACCTTCTGCTTGGTTAAATGGCTTCTTTAGCTCAATTATTACCACCCCCCCCCCCCCCAAAAAAAAAAGCATTGGTTCAACCTGTTTGGGCAGGCAGATTCCATGGGTGACCTACTAGCATACAGGCCATTATAAAGAGCGCTACAATGTCCAAACAATGATACTCTGTATTCATTAACTTAACGACAGCTAGTAGCCGGTTTGCTAGTGCACTACTTTAAACCCTTTCTGCTACTCAATAAGGTTAGAAGACCCATATAAATAATTTCACTTAAATTTACACTGCACACATCTAAATGTGTAACTGAAATGTGCCAGTGGTGCATGTGAGATGTACCAGTAATAGAAAACATTGTCAATATAAGCTAAAAATGTGAATGAATTCAAATGCGCGATATGTCTTGTTAGTATTAGTAACAAGATTATGATTTAGCACTACCATACTAACTAAAAACAGTATTTGATGTGTAAAAAGATATAATAAAGATAAATAAATCAATTCCATTTGACAATCCAGTCTTTTATAGAGCAGAAACGCCCCAGAGATAAATGCCCACCTGCTGTAGAGAGACACACACAATCCTGGCACTCTGCACCGGGCATATGTGCTTGGTCTTATGAATGGTATTTTTGATGATGTCACCAAAGTCTGTGTAGCACTAGAGGAAGTCAGAAAAGAAGAGTCATTCTCGTTTCCCTCTGGACTGCACTTCCTGCCGCTCAACATGTAAAAGACCGTATAGCATAAACCATAAGAAGCACTGAAATATTATGCAGTTAAAAAGACGATAATGGTAAAAATCATAATAATGCAGGTTACAGGTAGCCTTGTGATACTACGCTGATCTCGCAAGCTTCAGGTTGAGTTCGTTGCAATAGCAGTCTGGACAACCTGGAAATCTTTGCGCTTCTGTCCGAACCAAGGTGGGTCTGACCAATCAGTGTTGTACCGGCAGCTACTACTACTGTAGTTCAGGTGTGACGTTACCCGTTCCTCCAAACACCTACCAAGTATGTTTGGAACGTGCCTGCTCTTTTCTAAAATGGTTTCAATTGGAAGATGGTTCTGTGTAACAAACCATCTGGTGCGTCAGGAGCACTGAACCATGGTCGGAGAACCACAGGTTGAGGTATCTGAAATGTAAAGGACTCCTTCCACACTTGTTTCTCTCACACACTGCTCCTGCTTGACTCATTATGTAGCACCCCCTCTAGGTCTAAAAGGATCTTCACACTCACCATCCTACGTTCGATCACACATCATCTATATTTATTTATATATATACTAGATATGCACACTATTACTTTTTGTCTAGCTCATTCTCCCTTCCCACAAAGCTACTTTAACTACTTAAAGGAGTCATTCCATGAAAACTGAACATTTCTAGTTATTTTTGGAATTAGTTATGTTGATGTGACTTGGAGACATACTGGGCCTTTCAAAGTGAACTGATACCGTCCTGATCTGTAATGGTCATAGAAGAAAAAGAGGCGGAGAAACATGCAAATTAGAAATGTGTGCGGTTTCAAAGTAGAACCAGGGAAGCCGTCCGACTGAAGAAAGAGGCCTTTCGGGATATGTTGTCCCGGAAGACTCTGGAGGCGGTTGCAAGGT
>JAODTR010000002.1:392833-416604 GCA_025399935.1 Amblyopsis rosae | reverse complement strand
CGATAGGGGCAGGTGGGGCTTGAAAATTCCCCCTTGTCCAAAGTGGGGAATGACCGAAAAAGTTTGAGAACCACTGTGCTAGGGTGACATACATGCGGCGGGTGGAAGAGTGGGAGGCACACAGAGCCAGGGTCCATACCAGGACTACTTCTTCTTTTTCTTCTTCTCCTTCTCTGGGCCGAGGTCTGGGCCTTCCAGCAGAAGAAGCTCGGCAGCTTCCTTAGCTGCCCCTTCATCTTCTTCTCTGGCTCAGAGACCTCCATATCCACATCCTCTGGCTCAGAGACCTCTGGGGCAGTGGTCTGGGTCCCAGCGGTGGAGCCCTTCAAGGCAGTGGTCTGGGTCCCAGTGGAGGACACAGGCGAGGGCATGGTCTGTGTCCCAGTGGAGGGCACAGGCGAGGGCATGGTCTGGGTCCCAGTGGAGGACACAGGTGAGGGCATGGTCTGGGTCCCAGTGGAGGGCACAGGTGAGGGCATGGTCTGGGTCCCAGTGGAGGGCACAGGCGAGGGCATGGTCTGGGTCCCAGCATCCGCCTTGTGCGTGACCCACCGGGCCTCAGCACAGCTGAGCTGGAGCCACACAGAACGCAGCAAGGCGATGGTGGTGGCTATCTCCTGCTTCTCCTCTGTGCACTGCTGCCTCTGGCCCTGCAGCTCCTGCTGGGCGCGGAGGAGCTGCGTCTGGGACCTGGCACTCTTCAGCATGAAGCTGGCCTTCTCCAGCTGCCAGGCCTGGCTGTATTCAACCAGCTTCCCTTTGGCCTCAGAGGCAGCAGCTCTGGCCTCTGCTATGCAGACCGTTAGCTCAGCTATCTGCTCTGACAGCTGGCTGACGTTCTGTTTGGTCCTGGTTAGCTTGTTCGCCATGCTGGTATTAGTCGATGAAGTTTAAATGTCTCCGTCTCTTCTCTCCGCTGCAACTGAGGTTTTAGTGCAGCGCAGTCCCCTTTTTATCTTGTTAAATGGAATGTGGGTGTGGTCTATTTTGTCCCTGTGGCCAATGAGCTTGCACACTGTTCTGACAAACTCCGACCGACTCCAACCAATGGGAACTGTTAGTTGGTTGGAGTTTTTACAGTTTGTCCAGTCGGGTAGAGCTGAGTTGTGGAACGTCTGCACAGTTTTCCAACACGTGTGTTCTCCTGACAACTAGCCATGTGCAACGTTAGCGCACGCGATTTTCTTTGAAGATGTCTAGGAAACTAACTGCCCATTACTCACTTTGCGGTAGTTTGAATGTAGGAACACGATTAACGCAGAGCTGTGCTAAGAGAAAACCCTACTTTTTGTGCTGGTTCTTTTGCTTATAGAACATTATAAAATATAGATACAGTGAATGTACGAAGAATGCACATTCTTTCCCCGAGCGGATACCTGTTTGATGGTGAAGTCGTTTATGAGGTGGTGGTTGTGTTCGTTGAGGCTGCAGTGCAGGGAGACACAGTCTGAGTGGAAGAGGAGATCCTAAGGAGGAACCAGACAAAACAAGTGGCGAGGCTGTATAACAGCTCTTCAGCTAACGGCAATACGACAACACACTCCTGATACTCATCAAGACATCATGACTCTGAGTGTGTGTTACCTGTAGCGTTGTGACCCTCTGCAGACCCAGGGACCTTTCTACGCCGTCGGCCAAATAGGGGTCGTAGAAAATCACATTGAAGCCGAAGGCTTTGGCTCGCAGTGCGACCGCCTGCCCCACGCGACCTTGAACACGCACAGACATTATCACGTTACATGGCACAGAAACGAAACACATAATTACGTTTGAAAACCTTTCAGAGTAACCGTCTCTGCCCTTGTGTGTGCCTTAATAGGGCGCTCCCTTTTGTGAAAGGCATGAACGCAGCAGGCGAGCTTTACGAGGGCTACTCTGTGCCGTTAGTAGCTTGTGTTCAAGGTGTTATTAGTGTTCAAAAGCACTCTACGGAGTGACCTTTATTATGCGTCAAAAGCTAAGGTGATCGATTTGATCATTGCCAAAATCTCTCTCAGAAATGCTTGCTACTTTTTGAATGAATGTTAAAAGCTGCCTTCAGTAAATATAATCAAATCATATAATATATCACCTGAACAAGACCAGACATATCTGGGTCTTTTCCCCATTCTAATAACCCCATAGTGTTACAATACATTTGACAGTAACTGTGCAAGTACTTACTCTCCCATACGATAACAGATAGCAGAAGAATGGCAATTAGTGAAAAGCCTTCCTGACAAGGCAGGGTGGAGACATTCATTCTGTCTCCACTCCATCTGCTTACAGTACATTGTACTGGCAGCGGCTTCTTGCTGAACCGCAGCGACGTCGCCAGACCGGTTTTAAGGGGGCTGTAGCCTGGCCTGGCTGCCGCCAACTGTTGCTCTCGAGATCCGTAGAGATTATAGCCTGTTCGCATTAGCGCATTCACAGTCGTCCTGCTGGCGGACCAATCAGGTGCGGAAGTCAGGCGTGTGTTTGGAAATGGTGCAAAAGCAGTTTGGTTAAAGGGTGTCCTATGGTTTCAAAATTGATGTTGATGCCCTACTACTGCCCCCAATGAATGAACATATTCACATAGTCTGTTCCACATTACAAGTTTGTTTATTCCAACCGTGCTGTGTGCGTGTTTGCGTGTGTGTGTTAAGCGGCATGCATATGTGTGTTTGTGCACGTGTGTGTTTGTGCACGTGTGCGCGCGCGCATGTGTGTGTGTGTGTGTGTGTGCTCTGCTGCCCACCCACCGAGGCCTATAAGCCCCAGGGTCTCTCCCCGGATCCTGGCTGCCCCAGACGCCACCTCTCGTATCTGCTCCACGCTCTGGACACGCGTGCCCTCCCGGAGAGCCTGGCACACAGCAGAGAAAGAGACAGTTGGTTTACACCACACTGCAGGGTTCACACAACACGCCAGGCTAAAGAGGATAGGGGGGGTGGGGGAAAGGGTGGTTGGACGTCAACCTTCACAGCATTTAGCAGAGCTTTAAGATTAAATGTTAAATATGCAACTCCTTGTCATTTCTAACGCCGCATGCAATCTTATTAGCTTGTGTACACCTACGACAATAACATTAGAATTACCACCATCTATATCCAAAGTGACTTATAATTAGCATTAGCGTCAACGGCTGAATAAGTCACATGAAAACAACAGGACCGAGACTTCAGGACACAGCATGTTTCACAACATCCA
Source organism: Amblyopsis rosae (assembly GCA_025399935.1). Classification (NCBI taxonomy): domain Eukaryota; kingdom Metazoa; phylum Chordata; class Actinopteri; order Percopsiformes; family Amblyopsidae; genus Amblyopsis; species Amblyopsis rosae. The sequence goes on along the minus strand of JAODTR010000002.1, from coordinate 413,430 downwards.
TCACATGTTAACGTACCGCTGAATCCTCAAAATGAGCGCTAGGCGCTAAACCTGCCAAGACCTGATTTTACTGGAGTACTGCATTGTATGTAGATTATTGAGCATTGTATTGTATGTAGCATTGTATAGTGTGCATTTGACATGTTCTACACGTCCTTGATGCTAGATCAGACTCAGGTCTGCGTAAGATAGCTACTACCTACTCATGGCATTAATAAATCAAGACTAAAGAAATGCCGCACAGTACATCTGTTACAGTTTTGTCTGACACAATAAAGCTGTTTTTTAATTAATTTCAGGTACCAAAAAAACACATTCCATACATGGGAATTGGGAATTAAATTAATCAAATTCTATTGTGTGCATTACGGAGAATGGTCATTTGAATTATCTCCGACAACAAAGCACACGACCTACGACCTACAACCTCGCAGAGGCACGTGAAGGCATCCCGTGTGTGCATGCTGGTGCACCGGCTGTCAGGCTTACCTGGTGCAGCCAGGTGATGCGGCGGTACAGTGTGAGGATGTGGCACATGGTGGAGTCTGCAGTCTCCTCCACCGAGGCAGCCGGCATGTTGCACACAGTGATGCCTGTTGGACGAACAGGACACATGTATAGTGTGTGTGTGTTTGCAGTAGGTTATATTTGGCGGTACGGCTCTGTTCTGGGAGCTCAGTGTCATTCCACGTGTGCACGTGGAAAGCCTTAAGGCAGGGAGAGCAGCGAAAGACATCCCATGGGGCACAGAAGAGAGCACGCGTCAATGGCAACAACTATTATGTCAGACACAGCGTGAAAGGAGGAGGTGCATTGTGGCTTGCAGAGGAAGTGACGACAATGGGCAGGCTAAGGCAGCTAACGAATTTAGCCAACTGTATGCATAGAAGGCGATCAGGTCGGCTACACGGATAGAGGTTACAGCCTGGGCTGGACTGACTGAGCTAATGCTATGCTCAATTGTGTGTTTATGTCTGTGTTTGGTTGATTGATGTTGGTAATGCATAATGTCACATGTAGGACTATGTTAGCCATGATGACAAGCTGCTGTCAGTATTCTAACCAAATGTACTTACTGTAAGTCACTTTGGATGAAAGCCTCTGCTATGCGTTAAATGCTGTAAATGTAAAGGGTTTGTGACGGCTACTCTCACAGTATGTTGCGATGCGGATTTAATAAATGATGGAAATACATTTCACTGCAAATATATGAATCTTAGCAATCTTAGTTTGCTTTGTATAACATCTCAAAAACCAGTGTGCTTGTTAACAGATTACTACGGCTTGATTTAAGATAAACCTTTGAAATGTTTTGTTGGCAGCCTCACTGTCAAACAAATTAGATTACTGTAAGAATTATTATAGCATATAATTTACTTTTGGCAGGGTGTTATTCAGGGAGTGATTGTGTTTACTAAGCCCAGCACTGATTGGCTGAGACAGGGAGGGTGCTTTTAGACCAAAACTTATGGCATTTATTTACAGTACGTGGTCCCAAGGCATGGACGAGCAACGTGTATACGTGTGTGTGCGTGTATGTGTTCATCACACCTAGTTCCCCGGCAGACTTTATGTCGATGTTGTCATAGCCACTGCCGATACGGACGATGATGCGCAGAGCTTTAAACTTCTCCAGGTCTTCTCGCATGAGGGTAATGGTGTGGTACATCAGAGCACCGACAGCTTCGTTCAACACCTGCACGCACACACACACACATTACACAGAGCTGGTTGAGCAAGTATGTGGGAGGACAGACATGGAAACAAGTTGTGTGTGTGCACGCATGCACGCACGCACAGGTGTTGAATGGGGCTTTAAAGGCACCGACGCACCTCATTACCTCCCTGATTATACACACAATCAGTTCTCACCAAAATATCTTACTTCAACGTAGTACACATTCTGTGTGTGTGCGCGCGTGCGTGCGTGCGTGTGTGTGTGCGTGCGCGTGAGGCTGTGTGTTTCATTCAGGACAATCTTATTTTACTAAACCACAGCAGGCGTAGCTGAAGCCAAGCTTGTTCACGTGCACTGATTGTTCTGGATCATAGGTTACTTACTGGTTTATGATAAAAAAAAGTTTTTTTCATTTTACGCATATGCAAAAATAAGGATTGTGCATATTGAATTCTAATATGTATCTATAACTGAGCAAAGATTAGGAGTCTATAAATATCTAATGGAAGACATCTTCATGCTTCATTCTGCGTGTGCATGTGTGTGTGTTTGTGGGTGGGTAGACAATGAAGTGTGAGTGCGAGAGAGAGAGAGAGAGAGAGAGAGAAAGAGAGAGAGAGAGAGAGAGGGCGAGAGAGAGCAAGGGTCCATCTGTTTCTCTAACACTGCCCTACAGATAGTGTGTCTGGCTTGCACCCAGACGTCAAAGCCATGCTAGGCACCACAGAGACCCACTTCCAGGCTACAATGGGTGAAGGGGGACAGGCGGTGGAAAAAGCACTAGTCCTCGAAATTGTGTATTGTCTATTTTCATGCAGTTATGGTCTTTGGTTTAGCATGGACATGACGATATGTGAATGTGTAGCTTGGCAGCAATAACAGGCATCAATAAGCATTTATACATTCTTATTTTAACAAATACCAATAACTTACATTTTAATTTGAACTTCCTTTTTCTTTGTGTAAAATGTTTCTTAGAACATGTGTGTGTTTGTGTGTGCATGTGCCCATGTGCGTGCACATGCCCGTGTGTGTGCACGTGCCTGTGTGTGCGTGCGTGTGGCCCTACCTTCTCGTGGATCTCCTGCGTAGACTGGGCGTCACAGAAGGCCACTGTCGCCACATCCTTCAGAATGGGCATTTCCACCGTGCAGTCGCGCCCATCCAACAACGCCACCAGGGGGCGCGGGTGCATGGGCCCATTAATGATTGGCGGCCTGATGCCTGCAGAAGAAGGCCCGTGTTAGAGAGGAGGTACGTGAGATAGAATGAAAGAAACAGAAATAGAAAGGAACAAATGGAGAGAAATAGAACACATGGGCAACTCCATCCTTTTAATCTGTCACACAGAAATGAAGATACTATTGTTTGCTACACAAACTGTGTCTAAGGAAAGTGACTTGCCAAGTGAAAATGTAAGAGAACCCATTAAACCTGTTTAACCTTTTCGCAAGTGATGCACACACACAAAATTCAGTTGTCAATTGCCAAAATATATACATTAAATTAAAGCAACTCTAAATGTTAATCATCCACAAACCATAATAATCTGCTTCATCATCGACCTGATGTAGTTGCCTTAGCAACTGTGACAGTAAAGGGGAGATACTAATTTCCTGGAGCAGCTTGCGATGCCATGCCAACCGCAGCCTTGATAGGTGTCCCTTGACGGCAGTTTATACCCATAATAATGATAACAACAATAACAATAATAACATGTCCAAGCAGGTGTAGCTAAAGATGCCATCAAAATGTGTCAACAGGTGATCTGCAGCAATAAACATACTGTGATGAAACTGCAAACGGTTCATGTTGATTCTAAACATTGCTTATACTATAGCGTAATGACATCTATGGAAGAAAGTAATTGGACTCAGGTGTAAAATCAGAGATGATTTTCAGGTATATTGCGGTTCTGTCAGTCAATCAACTGACAGAAAACCATTCATTTAGATAGGGTCTTACTAAATTCTGCCCAGAGACATCGCCAAGATGGCTTCCGAGTAGCCAGACTTAGGAGTCAGCAGCCATCTTGGTGATGCCACCGGGCAGCTATCTGCCCAGAGAATGGACAGGGAGAGAGCCACCACCATCAGCGGGACATGTCACCGGGACATAACAACTGTATATTAATCACCAGTCAAATCTGAAATTAACCACTTTTTTCAAGTTTTTTGACTTTGCCCCAAAATATGCTTTTAAAGGCCATTTCCCCTCTCAGGTTAAATGTTCACTAATACACATGTAACTGCAGACTGTGTCAGTGCAACCACATGATTGCTTATTAAATACGTCAAGGTTTGGTCATTCTAAAGCAGACAACTGGCTCTCTTCCTCCAGCCGCCATAGTTGCCATTATGGATTTCTCCCAAAGACTTCTATTCAGACTTCTTGAAGCGGTCTGTCTCTTCTCTAATGTCTCCGTCTGCCTCACTGTGTGGACTAATGGAGGCCTAGGTCAGTAGAGATGGTCCTGTAGCCCTTGCCGACTGTGTGACTCTTAACAATTACCCTTGTGAGCTCCCTGGTTCTATATAAGTTGCACAAACTAATCAGGTATAAAGGTGATGGGGGTGTTGTTTGTTTCCTTGTGAAATGTGAGCCTGTGCAGCCCTTTGAGACTGTAATATATATATAAAGGGCTATACACATAACATTGCCTTTAAGTGATTTGACTAATGTAAATGCACATTATTAAATCATTATTAAGTCTGCCATTTTGGGCTCTAGCTTTAGAGGCTGGATATGGCCTAGAGCATTGGCAGTTTGAATCCCCTGTTCGCCAAGGGAGAAAACAGAATCGACTCAGAATGAGGAAAGAAAGACTCATACAGTTGCCCGTGTACTCTCAACATGTGATGCTGTGTGGTGTCTCAGAGTCTCAATCCACTGAAATGACCACACAGTCAGTGAAAATACAGGGTATATGGGATACACATTGACCAACACTGTAATTTCATAAAGTATTTTAAATACAGTATATAGTGGAAAACTGATAGCTGGAGTCAAATTAGCCTACAATTTAATTCAGACGATTCTCAGACAGTTTTAATATCCTGTTTAGGCCTAGTACCTGTACTTTATTAACATTAAGGGAGACAGGAAAAGGGATCCACAGTACACAACAGGCATGCCATTGAAGTATGCCTCTGCGACAAGCTCTGGTAAAACATTATCTTATGGTAACGCTAGCTTCCCCGAGAAGTTCAAACTTGTCAGCAGTGCATAGGTGAGCTAACTGAAAATGTTCAGAAATGGTGGAAAGACAAGCTCCAAATGTTTAATATCCATTTCTCAAACAATATAGGCTTAGCTACCAGTCCTGTTATAATAAGTGAATATAAATGTGGCACTTCCACATAGTAGATGCTACTCTACTGGTTCGCTATTAAGCAAATGTTGGGAACACATATAGGACTATATAATTCATAATTATTATACGCACACTGCTTTGAAAGGTCCCAGTTAGAAATACTGACATATTGAGAATAAAAGAGCAATGTGTGTACATGTCAACAGCCATTCATCCATGCATACATGTAAACACTACAACACAGCCATAAAACACACCGAATTGAACTTGAACAAGTTTTTTGTTCCTTTTCATATTTTGGGTAAAAAAAATAATAAAAAGAACATTCCAGAAGTTTCTGAGGCTCACTCTCTGGGAGTGAGGGAGGAAATGGCTTTCATTCCAGCACCACGCATGACCTTGTGAGCACCAGTAGTACAGAGTGCTGACTTGTGCTCCCCTTAACGAAGCTTTCACCATGCTCACCAAAGGACATGCACAGGCACATGTTCTGTGAATAGTAATCCATTTTCTCATCCTTGCTCTGCCTCATTCCAACTGGTGTAAGCTCATCCATTATATCTCTCTTTTGCTTTAGGTACACTCAATACACTATTGATGTTTTGTTCCTCTCAACGTCTTGCACTAAATATACCATTACCAGCACCTATAACTTGTCTTTCTACTCTATGGCCCCAAGCCATTTCTCTTCCCATTCACTTTTTCCCCAGCCACCCTCTCTTCCTTGTCCTAGGGTGGATACACTGCTGAAGGCCTTCCCAGAGCTAGCATTCTAACCAACAGCTAGTACACTAACCGGTAGTTATAATACTAACCAACAGTTAGCATACTAGCACACCAACAGAACGCTAGCACAATAGCAGCAGTTTCGTTATTGTCCTCCTTTCTAATTTACGATCAGGGTTGGGTAAGTTACTTTATAAATGTAATATGTTACAGTTACTAGTTACCACACTAAAATTATAATCAGTAACGTAATTTTTGGATTACATGAAGTAACAATCTGATTACTTTTAAATTACTTCACGCCTAAACATTGTTCTTTGAAATGCCATCCAAAGCAATTTTGGCAGCGCCAAATCTTTCTATATTTGTGACCGTTAATGTTTCTCAGGGAATCAGTAGGACTTCATTTAAATTATTGATTGACAGTAACGAAAGATTAAGAGAACAGCTGATTGTTTTATGCGTTTTTCCTAGAAGTAATCATCTAATGTTTTTAAAATACCTGTAATCTGATTACACTATTTTAGCTGGTAACTGTAATATATTAGTTACAGGTTTATTGTAATTAGTTACAAGTAACGGATTACATTAATTAATCAGTTATTTCCCAGCCCTGTTTACGCTTTACAGGAAAACTAAACCCAAAAACAAATGTTGGGGGGCCAATACATGTGTTCCAAGTAACAAGACCAATCATAAGTCAGTACTTAATTAGGATACAAAGTACTTTTTCACTTTAACATAATAACATTGTATTTAATGACTTCTTAGATAAGCCTGACTCAATCTAGCAGCCACAACACTGATAGTTACCTCTAACATGAAAATTGTGCCCAAGGGAAACTTGATTCTCATAATAAAGATTAAAGAAAATCTGGAAAACTATATTCCAGTTGGTAATTGTAGTTTTATCACTAAGTAACAGGAGAGAATAGAACAGAGGAGAGGTGAGGATAAGAGGGCAGTGGAATGAACAAAAGAGAGGTGAGAACAAGGGAGGAGATGAGAGAAGAGAGAGGAGAGGAGGAGAACCTGCAATTAGCCGTCTGCTAGCGTATAGCAACCTGGTTTGGCTGATATAGTATGATGTTTGTAGCTACCGTGACGTGCAGCAAGTAATACAGCCTGACCTGCCAATCGCTCTCTCTGCATCTCCCTCATGTAAAGTCTGCCAGTGAGTCTCACATGCCACCTTCTCCCTTTTCTAGAATGTATCTGCCTCACCGACCTCCCTGTTGTAAACTCTGAGGAGCTAATGTGGATAATGCTGATTTCAGTCTGAAACAACACAGAGCTCGTCACAACCATGACCATTCCACCGAGTGATTCTTGTTCTGTATTGTGATTCTATATCGACACCCCCCCCCCCCTTGGAACAAGAAGAAAACACACACCCCTCTCCTATGGAACTCCCGCCCTTGTGACACAAACATACTTTCACAGCAAATAAATGCACATGCGGCTGATTTGCTAGTAATGGGCCTGTAAACCATTTCAGGTTTGTCAGCTTTCTGTTCCTACTGCAAACAGGCCAGTGGGGAAACTACTTTATTCCAAAACAGCTTTAACCTCATGTACAGTAGATAGTGGACCCCTTCTCGTTTGCTCATTATTTAACACTTAAATTAGATATTTAGGCTACATCAAACTGTATTGAATGCATATGTGTGTTTTAATACAAGTTAAAGGCTATATAAGTTATCGGCTATTGTGAAATCACTTCAATAATAGCCTTCTTTATGCTATGTTGACAGTTAGCCTGGATTATATCAATCAGGGCCATTATACTCAACTAGATTGATTTATTAGAGGGCAAATTAATAGATTGTAATAATATGGTCACAATTATGTCAAAGTTCCAGTTGAACTGGGGTCAGCTACAATGTGATTATGATATTGTTTGTCTGCTACTACTACAGATTATTAAAGTAAATTAGAAAATAAACAATTGAGTCAGGAATTCCATTTGAGAGGATTCAGATGTACACTATATGTGGCTCTTTTAATTTCCTAATGGAAAATTAAACATTTTTAAATAAGCCTACATTTTAATACTAGCACAGAAACAGTTAGGCCACTTCATATCTCTGAGTGTACAACAACAAGCAGGGGGAGGATTAATTAGCATAGGCAATGAATTATTTGACAGCTTTTCATTAATACAATCGGCCAATGAGATTGTGCTTCAAAACACACCAATCAGATAGCCAGATTGAAAGAGACAATCGCAGCTCCTTTATCTAGACAATCTGCACTCTGCAGGAGGATACTGTCATACATCTGTGTCGCTTAGCGGGGCCTTGATAATTAGATCAGACATGACTCAATGCTCACAGATCCAAAGCACCCTGCTGGCCCTGACAGAAGTCACCAACATAGAGCCCCAGAGACAACTGAACAATTTACCAAACGATTGTCAAATGTTCAACTTCCTTACCTGTGAGCGTAATGGCATACAGACTATATCAGCATATTGGCACGTTGACAATGAAAGAGATTAGTGTTCGCCTATCAAAGATGGGGGGGGGGGGGGGGGTGACCTTTAATTCACCAGCGTAGTTCTATGTCCAACTGTCCACTGAGAAGTCTATAAGAATTCAGATTAGAGACTAAACTGATCTTTGATGTATTATAAGAGGATGACATCACATATCCAAACACACCCACACACACACAAAGGCTTATTGTTTTTCTATTACATATCCAGATTCAATAATAATAATAATATTTATAATAAGATACTGTGATAAAGATAATCACAGTTTAGGGTGGATAGTACTATATGCCAAAACAATTTCCCCATTCTTCCTTAACAGGAACTCCTTTTCCCATGCTAGTGCTCTAGAATAGACATTTCCTTTTCAACGACAGATCTGTCATTTGTACGCGATAGTGTTTGTGTCTCATTCAGCATGTGCGTGTGTGTGTGTGTCTGAGCGTGCATGTGTTTGCCTGTGCTTCTGTCACAGCAACTGCTTTCTGTTGAAAAACATAACGAAAGGGAAATATGTGTCATGTCCCTGCTAACCTTCGAGGGGAGAGAGAGAGATAGAGAGAGAAAGAGAGAGAGAGGAATAAAAGAACGGGTGAGTTAGTTCTATATCTGTCTTTACAAATGGAGGTGGTCAAGTGGTCTTGATTAGCAGATATCTTCTCGCACATACACATACGTGCACACACACACATACACACACACACACAGCTGTAGAGAAGGCTAACCCTTTATAGTCGTGCGATTGCGAAAAAAACAGATGAGGAGAGATAATGGATAGGGGGAGAGAGAGAAGAAGGCGGTGGGGACAAGAGGAAAAGAATGAAAGGGGGGGTTGGAAAAAAGAGAGGAGGGGGGAGGGTGAGGAAAGGCAAAATAATGTACGCTGAGATCACACATACACGCGCACACACTCGGCCCCCTTCCCTGGCAAAACACACACTTGCAACATGAAAGCAGCTAGTTAGCTGTTTACCTAGAGGCATGCCTTTGTTGAGGAGATGTGAGCTTCCCATGGTTTATTCCCCAGCCGGCACAGAGCAGAGCAGAGCACCACCGTCTTCTCAAACCATGAACAGGAATCCACTCAGCATATGGCGTCTGTGGTGAGCTAGAGTGCTTCCTCCTCCCGAGCCTCGGTGACAAGCATACACATGTGCTCCCCCTTTCTCCTCTCTCTCTCTCTCCCCTCCCCTCTGTCCCCTTCTATTGCCTCACTCTGTCTTCTCCCCTCCCTCCTTCCCACCTCCCCCTGCCTTCCTCGTTCCCTGCCGCCTTGAGCTGCCCACACTCTCTCACTTTCTATTACAACAAATGCCTTCCACCCGTCACCGTGCGAGCCCCGCTGAATTTAGTGAGTTTAGCGGGAATGCAAGGGTGAGCTGGGGTGAGCGAATGAGGGAAAAGAAGTGTGCGTGTGTGTGTGGAAGAGAAAGGGGTGGTTGCGAGACGAGTGAGTGAGCAGGAATGGGGCGGGGCCAGAGCCAATACTCATCTTTTGTTTCCTGAAAGACAACCCAAAACGAAAAAAGAAAAGAAAAAGAAAAAAGTAAGGGAGGGAGGGGAAAAAAGTTATACAATTACAGGCGGTGGTTTAGATTAGGCTATGCTAAAGCTAAGCTAAATCATTTTACACAATAAATCTATAAAAATAAAAACACACATAAAAAGAAGAAGAAACTTTTTTAGATACTAATTTAATGCATAATGTATTTAATAAATAATGACTCCAAAATAGCTTTGAATTAGGTTAAGTTATTCTAGCCATTAAATCAAAATACATTACTGGCCTTAAATCAATTTATTGAAGTTAACACAACTACTAATAAATAAACTTACATTTTAATAACTAAATAATAATCAAACATTTTAAATGATTATGTTTTGCTGTGTTTGTACTGTATTGTATAGCGGTTTAGAGCTCAAGTTTCACGTCAGACATAAGAATACAGTATATGACTAGTGAGGAGGTTCTTTTATATTATTTTAAGGTTGATAAACTTGATATGGTTAAATATGTCTATGGTTTCATGAAGATAGTATCTCATTTAATAGAATTGGCCCCTATGGGAATGGGGAAATTACCTCTAAATTGGGATTATTTACAGAGCTCATATTCTGGGGATAAGCAAAATGCACACAGGAAAGCATGAACCCTGGCTCACAAGCCTCCTCTCACTACCACCAGCAGACAGACATACACAATGAGGCACGTGACAGAGGAGACACAGTGGAGAATGTTCTGGTATGATTTGAACCAGGGTCTTACAGTACATTACGGGTCTAGACCCAACCTCCCGTCCCCCAGGCACGCTCTATTAATCGTTACATTTTGGGGTTGTAGCATGGCTCAGAAAGGTTATAATAGACTGCCCTAAGCTATTTACTACTTGCAGAGCCAGCCTTTACTTGCGTAAGGTCTGGGACACAGCGTCATTGGCATACTGCATCAAGACCCACCTACTTGACAGGAGAGGTATTTTGATTTACATGCATGACGACCAACATTTGACCAAAATAAGAAATAAGAGGGAAACTAAACAACATAAATCTGGCCTTGGGCGATTTAAAAATGATATGCATGTAGAGCTATTTTAAACCAATAAAGTGCAGATTTTTGAACAAGTCTGACTTTTGTCAATATTAACACTAGCGTTGATGTTTCACATCGCAGTTCAGTCCTATTATACAATTAAACTGATTTATTACAATGGAAAGGACAGGTGGTTCAGATACATTTCTCAACAACAACAAGATTTTCACACACCATTCACTTCATGATGCACACTGCCACTCGACTCAAGAGTGACTATTTCCATATCTTTCCCTCCATCATGCCAGTACTGCTCTCCTCAGCCCTCCTCCCATATCTCATCATCATCCCACACACACACACACACACACACACACACACACACACACACACACACACACTCCCTCCCTCCTCCAGATGTCCTTCTCATTCATACTTGTTCTTTGTTTCCTCCTCACCTTTATGCCGCCTATCTGTCTGTCTGTCTGTCTGTCTCTCTACCCGACCCTCTTCCACTCACACACCTGATCATTATCCTCTCTCGTCCCCACCCCCACCCTGAATCAGGCCCATCCATCTTGTATGGAGTCACTGCAGCGTGTCTAATGGCTTGGCTCCTCCAAGGCAGAGGGCCGGTGGAGAGTCGGTCCCGCCAATGTCTTCTGACCACTGGCCTCATCCAGAGTGACAGGCAGCTATAGGGCCACAGCTACAGTATGGAGGCTAGCGCTAGCACGCACACACACACGCGTGCGCATTGACATAATTCTAAACTCACACAGGTGAAAGCAAGCTAGAGGTGTGCAAACAAAACAGACACTTACACACACACACACACACACACACACACACGTCTACTGCTCCAAACGCAGGCTATAGCATGCGTAGGCTACATAGCACTCATCTGAATGCACATCAATCTCTGCAGTACCAGCACACCCACACACATACAGTGGTACAAAAGAATAAACCCATGTAGAGATGACCGTTCTAATGTGGTGTGGAGCAAGATATCAGAGCAGCAGAGGCACAGGCAATCAAAACCTAGTGCTGTAGTGCTGCACTACTTGTTGAGCATGGGCCTGCAGAACCAATGTATGTAACTGCATGCATGTAAAATACTGTTTACAGAATATAAAGTCAAAAGGGTTTTGTTAACCTATATGATTTAGAGATGTGAACCAATGTTTAAATGTATAGACTATTTGTTTATTGCTATTGTATTATGAAACCCAATATTACTTATTATATATTTAAAATAAATAAATAATCTATTGATTGTGTAAACATGACACACAAGCAAATCACTCTACAAGCATCTACACCGAATCATGTCCCATTTACACATTTTATAGTCAACCCTAACACCGGTACAATGCAAAAATAAACAAGTAGCCCCCAAAACAACTCTGGCTCTTATCATTACCAATACATTGCATGCACTAGACACACACACACATCACTCAATCAGAGGAAAGTACATTACAAACCTTCCATCTAGGCCTAGGTTGTTGGTCAGCTCCAAAGCAATAGGGAGACGCATGCAGTACACAACTGACCAATTGTGGGGCGACTACAGTTTGCACCAACCAATCAGTCTCAGCTGCTTCTGGCTGTCATCCAATGACAAGAAGCTCAGTTGGTCTGGGGGGAGGGCTTTCTGACTAGTACAGGAAAGAAATGTGGGCATGGTACGGAAAAAAGAAGGGAGGGAGTTTAGTGATGTGTGCCAGTCAGCCAGACAGGGGTGTGTGGTGGCAGGGTGGAGACCATGTTGCTTTGGTGAAATAAACTCGCTGCACCCACTGCTTCTGCGGATATGTTTTTGTTTTCATAAATAAAATGTGGATGCAATGCAATGATTAAGTTGCAATATATTATGAGCACTTCCTCGTGTAGAGAAAAACGAATTGCTAACACGGCTAATATAGGGCATGTACATGATCAGCATCTTACCTTTTATGTGTTATTCATGAGAGTCACGTCAACCCTCGCGTTTCCCCATTTATTTATCCTTCCAGATGTATTACTATCAATAACAGCCACGTCATGTAACTTAAACTCCATAGTAAAGTAGCTATTGCGTTGTAAATATTTCAATCAATCTGTGAATTTTAAAGATGCCTCACTTTATGGCATTATTCATTGTACCGTAGTCTACAGTTATTCTACACGGGGAAATCCCATTATGTAGGCTAATCGAGAAAACAGCAGCCTGATCGCTGTGATGTTGGTTATATTGTTAAAATGCGCTGATAATATATCAGATAAACAACAGATAAATGTGATGACCTATGCGAGAAATTCAGGCGGAGAGAGTTTTGGCGATGTCGTTAGGAAACCGAACCCGTGTTCATTAGCCTAGGTATGTAGTGGACCTGCCACATACGGTGCAATAGCCATGAAGTTAATTAGGCTACTTCTTCGCTGCATTTTGCATTAACACATCTTACCTTGAGCAAACGAAAGCATTCAGCTTCTCTTTCAGAGCGGGCGTACAGTTGTTCGCTTCTGCTTTTCTAAAGATCATTTAAAAAAAACAGCACGAGTTTCTCAGAAAAATAATCAAACTTTGAAAGGCAAATTCCCATTGACTATGCTACGCTAACACCGTATCAGCAGATGGCGGTACCGAGTGCCAAGGCCATTTCACATTGACAGAAAAAAAACAACCACAAGATCACAAAACCAAGATGGCGGTGCAGGAGACAGCTTCTCAACTCTCCATGGCTTTAAAAGTGCAAGAATATCCCACTCTGAAGGTAAAACATTGTCAACTGAGAGCTAATTATGTTTTCAAGCTTACCTTATTGTTAAGACACATAATGCGTTTGAGATCATAAATAAAAAAAAAGATTATTATTAGTTGATAGCTAAACAAAACCACCGAACTTGACAGGTAGGATATATGAACAAGGTCTTATAAAGCAACTGAAACGCATGCTAATTATTTCTCTGGAGAAAACGATGATCGGGCTTTGATTAAGAAATAGTTTGCTTCCTAGCTGCAGTTAGCTGGTTGCTAAGTATTTCGCCAGCTGATGCATGTCAGCCTACGGCCCAGACTGAAGACTGGTTTTAATGCTAATGCAGCCTTCAGTATGTAGCTTTGTCTAAATGCATTTTACGACGCAATTGTGTTCGGCTATGTGATTATTTCGTTAATTTACTAATGCGAGGGTTTGCTTTAACCCAAAGTAAATCGTGTATAACGCTAGCCAAGCACAAACATTGTCAGGATATTACAGTACCGGTACCGTACGTCTGTTGGCTGTACTGTATAGCTTACCGTACCTAACCCTGGCACGACGTTAAACAAACGACATGCAGACGCGTTTGGCTTATGCATTTTTAACATAGACAACCATGGCTATCTAACGTCAGTGTGTTGCCAATGATGCACAATAGGCATTCCAGCACTAGCTAGGCCGTGTGTGCAGGTGTCCAAATTATTAGAAATAGACCATAGACGACTCGGGCACACATGTAACATTACGCTACCGGACAGAGGCGCAGTGTCATCATATTGTAACTGTCAGCCTGCCTGCCTCTATACCTCAAAATGGCCAACGAGAGATTTCACGACTTGCTGCCGTGCACACGTACTGTGCTCCATTCCACATACTGCGACACCATTGTTAGAGCCGTGTAAAATACGACTTGTTCGCTTTAGCCTGTCGTCCAAGAAGAAGGCTTCGTGAGACATGGGTGTGAGTAACGCTACAAAATGCGATTTTAGAGTAGTTATTAATCAGCTACGCCGTCATACTATTGTTACAATTGATTAATAACATTGATGCCAAAGCTGGTGGTGGACATGCTAATTTTCATGTACCAGGTACTAACGGACACTTTCTCGCTTGCTATTCGGTTAGGATGAGTGGGTCTTTCTTTACTGATGTTGCCGAAATGGAGATGTTGTGTATCAGGCACCATTTTGAAGCAATGGTGATGATGGACAAAATTGGCCTCAGTTAACATTTGGGAAATTAAGGCAAGTGTCAGTAACATGTTGAGCTATAATGATAAATGCATGGTATTCTTATTGTTGTCACATATATTGCAAGGATGGACCTTACAATATATGTGACTACCATGCCATATGAATGCCTTAGTTCTCAAAATAATATAATAGTGGATAAATTATATTAATGAAATAGATTTGAAATTGATTTAAAATCACACAATGACCCTACAGGGTACAATAGGATCATAGTTAGGTGACTCAATCTTGAGGATACAATAGGCCTGATAAATACATTGTAATGGAACATTAGCATTGGATTTAAAATGTTGTCTAATCTTAACCTCAGCTCACCTCATCTAAATGTGTTGGCTTTAAAGGATCCACATATTTCCATTTGCTCTTTAAGCCATCAACCATTCAGTGTCAGCTAATGGTACACAGTTGGAGTTTCACTAACGAAATTAGTTGTCTGCCTGGGACTGGCAGGGTAGTTTAGAGGTGATAGGCTACTGACATTGACAATAGAAACATATAATGAAGAAAACGTTATTAATGGGGCTGACCTGGATTCTCTTTTTGCGTGGTTTGATTGATATCGATTTTATTATTGATAGGAAACTCACCTATTTTGTCATAAAACCAATTAGCGTTTGTGTATTGGGATTCCAATGTTTCTGGGGCTTGTTAGACAGACAGATAGAGATGGGCCCTGAAGTGAGTGTCAATGAGGGTATACAGAAGTACCAGTGACAGGAAGAAACCAGTGGGAAGTAGGGAATGCTGCTAGTAACATATTTATTTTTATATTCATATATTAACAATGATTCTGTTCTGAATGTGTTCTACTACAGGAAATTATAAAATAATTTAGTGACCTCTCTGCAGTCGTCCCACAACACTACACTGGAGGGTGGTGTAGTAGGCGAGCCACACTGAACCAGTGCCCTACACTGTTAATATAATGGAAGCTTCCTCTTTTAATAACGACCTGAATGCTCAGTATATCAGAGTTAGGTCTACTTCCTTATATTGTGTAATTGGACTGAACAAGACAGAGCTAAACCTATGTATGCCGTCAAATCCTGCATTGGTTTTATATTATGTTCCTGTCAAAGAGTCAGTCAAGTCATCTTATAAGTCTGCTGTGCAGAGTTCTGCCTGGCAGTGAGGCTATGTGCTATGACGATGCTGGTTCTCCTGCCTGCAGGTCCCTTACGAGACCCTGAACAAGCGCTTCCGGGCGGCCCAGAAGAACATCGACCGTGAGACGAGTCACGTGACGATGGTGGTGGCGGAGCTGGAGAAGACCCTCCAGAGCAGCTTCCCCGTGGTGGACTCTGTGGTTTCACTGCTGGACGGAGTGGTGGAGAAACTCAGCGCCCTTAAGAGAAAGGTCAGAGCGATGCTCTCAAACACACAAGCAAACTGCACGCACACACATACAATTACATAAAAATACAATTACGGCATATAGCGTGTCAGGCTTTTATCCAAAGCAACATACAATGAGCACTATTACGTGGAGCAGGTAGGGACATCATACATCTTGCTCAAGATACGCAGAAATCCAGTTTTGGCAAACGTCTACAGTTACATTAATGTATTGACCACCCACAACAACTTTGAACATAGCTAAAGGAGCTGGGGGAGGGCAGGGCAGGGGCTGAGAGGGAGACCCCCTTTAAAATTAACATTTGAATTTGGTGATGTATGAGCAAAACTTTGTTCTTTATGAAACTGGGGGGATGTACCCCTTCCCCCTACTGCGCCCCTGGTGGCGTTACACTTTAATTGGCAAAACATATATAACATAAAAACCATTGTTTATATATCAAGGTGTTTTCTAGATGTGCTAGAATGCTCTTTTGAATTTTGCTATTTTGATTACATAGCATAAAAATGTTCCATAAATCATCCATAAAAGCTTTAATATTTTCATAAAACATGCACAGTTCTTTTTTTAAAGATAATGCATGCGCCTGAACAGTTCATGATAACACTGCATATATTCCTCAGTCATAGTTAATATCCTCCACAGCTAATGAGCAAACAATTTGTTAAAAACATATTGTTTGTATAAATATATACCCAAAAATAAAAATATACCCATTGGTTTAAGGCTCAGAATGTGCTGTCTATGGCCGTAGCCATCTTTGCAGTACCTGACTTCCCCTGTCTGGAACTCCCTATCCATAATAATGGTGTTAATGTATGGCTGAGTTGTATAAAAATTCACCCCTTACAGTTGGCATCAATTGGGGAAACTAGCTAGCTTTCCATACCAAAACCTTTTTTTGTTGAAACAACACTGTAAACATGTTTATTTTTTTCTGTATATTTTAACATGTGGGTCTATGGGGATTTACCCGCTTTTGCAACCAGCCTCAAGTGGCCGAGGAACTACTGAGCACTTCCGCATTGACAATATTTCTCAGCACAGGAGGTTCCCGCTTGGTTAAAAAGCTCTACTTGTTGACACAACAAATACTTTAAGGCTACATGGGGATATAAAACTAGTATAAATATGCACATTTTTTGTTGCAGTGGTTTCCATTTTGGCATAGTGCTGTGGACTTGTTGTGGAATCCCATCAGACTGGTTTCTGTGTCCCATTGTTTCTTAAATTACTGTTTGTGTGTGTGTGTTTGTGTTAGAACAAATGTTACCTGATTTATTTTTCTGCTTCCATTCTTTGTGCTATCACAATTGCTTATTAAGTACTGGCAGGTTGCATTACATAGTATGAGCAAAAGTTTTTTTTTTAATTGTGCATCTTCTTGAGTCTGTTCTGTGAAGGAACTAAAGTAAAATATGCTGTGACTTATTTTGATAAAGTTACTCTATCCGTAAAATAACACAAACGTGCACAATGATGCTAGATGGAGATCCACTCTGTAGCATGACATTGGATATGTTTACATGCACACTGGTATTCCACTGTTATTCCGACAATGGCAATATTCAGAGTTTGATAGGTGTGATGTAAATGGCATTCCGTTTGGATATTCAGATTTAGGTTATTTTGCAGGGCGTATCTTCAGGACGTATTGATTTAACTCAGCTGCATGTAAACTAACATATTGGTGAAATATTAATTTTAAGCAGACAACCGGCTTAGTAGGAATATTGTCATTTTCTGAATAATTGCAAAAACTGGAAATGCGAGGGGACAGGGATTCATAGATAGCGATACAAAATATGCTTCGCAGTCATATGGATTCTCACTGCCATCATGTGAAACAGATGGAAGTATCACTAGTCTTATATTGTCCTACCACAAACAAAACCAAGTTTTTAATATACAAGTTATATAAGGTAATATGTAGTATAAGGTTAATATAAGGTTTGCAGCTATGCTTCTGCTTGCTTTTCAGAACTCTCCCTGTTCCTAGTCTCATTCTGTGTTTCTGCATACAAAAGATGCTGTTGCCACCTATGGGCGTGTCCACTTTCAATCCATTGTCTCAGTACAGAGATGGCAAGGGTCTTTTTTTAATGCCACTGTAGCATCTGCTTCACAGACTTTCCACAAAGCTATGTCTAGAACAGATATGTTTCCACACCGCCCCATTGGACACTATACAATTAGTTTATTGTGTAAGTTAAGTGTAAATTCACCCCAGCTCTGAGTTTGAGTCCACTCATACTGCTCAGCTTTCCCCCCTTTAACATTTGAATTTTATGGCGCTCAAGTGTTGCTCAAGTACAGTCGTAAGGCAGCAAGAGCCTTTTGTGATTTTAAACAGATATGCTGTTTAGAGCTATTCTCAAACCATAAAATGCAGATTGATATAACAATGGGGAATTTTGTGAAAATGAACACCAGCATTGATTTGACATCACAGTTCAGTCCTATTTAGTTAACAGCAAAACTATCAAATCAAATTCATTTTAGGGTGCAGTTACTCTTTTAAAATGTCTTTAGTTATATTGGCGGCAGTGGCACAGTGGGTAGAGCAGGGTGATCAAAAAGTCACTGGGTCCAGCCTGTGCCTTCTGGCTAAGTGTCAACATGTTCCTGAGCAAGACACCTAACAGTAACTGCTCCCAATGGCTGGATGGTGCCTTGCATAGCTGACACCACCACCGTGTGTGTGTGTGAGGCGATCGTGTACATCACTTTGAGCAGTAGGTTGGAGAAGCAATACGGTGCATGGATGCAGTCTATTTACCATGTACCCCATCCCCAACAGGCAGCGGAGTCCATCCAGGCGGAGGACGAGAGCGCCAAGCTGTGCAAGCGTCGCATCGAGCACCTGAAGGAGCACAGCAGCGACCAGCCCGCCTCGGTCAACCTGTGGAAGAAGAAGCGCATGGACCGCATGATGGTGGAGCACCTGCTGCGCTGTGGCTACTACAACACTGCCGTTAAGCTGGCCAGACAGAGCGGCATAGAGGTGTGTGTCTGCTGGTCGAGTTTCATGCTGCATTCCCTTGTCCAACGTGGAAAAGTAAAATGCAATGCCCACTCGAATTCCACGTCGGCATCTCTGGCAAGGTTTCTCAACGCTGAGTTTCCAACTTGACGTCACACAAAACACATTGAAATGCTAGATGAGATTATAGCTACATTAAGGGCAGGGTCAGTCATTCTCAAGAGCGCTTGTTAACTTCGAGCTCAAATGAAAAAAGTATCCCTCTGTTGTGCCGCCTAACACATCGTATTAGCTTACATTTAGCTTGCCATAGCGAACTATACTTTTTAATTAATATACGGATACATTTAGGTATCCACCGAAAATACAAGATCGGTGGTGGTCTGATTTTCATTTCTATTGGCCGATACGGAAAACCAATCTATGTGTTCAATTGTTGTCAGTTAAATGGCTGTCAATTAATTTGAGCCTTTCCTTGATTTCATGCGCTTACCTGGATTCAAACATATCCAAAACATATATAAATATACAAATATGTATAAATAGTATAGTATGGGCAATTTTGCTCACTGAAAAACAGTATTTGCCAAAAAATATATAAAATAAAACAGATCGGTGCATCGCTACATACAGTACATTGAAATGTGTAATTATGTTGTGCGTCCGTGTTTTTCCGACTTCAGAACAGCTTGAAGGCATAAGTGGCATGTGTCCCGCTTCCAACTTTCCACCTCCGAGACTAATGTCGAGCACATCATTAATCCCGAGCTGTCGGGCAGCCGAGCAGAGCATTCACCTAATTTGCACTGTACATGTTTGATTGAATAATAATCACCTCAAATAAGGAAATATTAACTGTAATTGTTACCACATTACCTCTTGTGTTTTGTGTTAGGACCTGGTGAACATTGAGATGTTCCTCACGGCCAAGGAGGTGGAAGAGTCTCTAGAGAGACAGGAGACGGCCACATGCCTGGCATGGTGCCATGACAACAAGTCCCGCCTTCGCAAAATGAAGGTCCGTCACTGATTTTGCATGCAGGACAATGGTTGGGTTATTGCAGCCTGAGTGGCCTGGCTCATTCCCTGTATGCTGATTCAATTACAGAGCTGTCTTGAGTTCAGTCTAAGAATCCAGGAGTTCATTGAGCTCATCCGACAGAACAAACGCATGGACGCAGTAAGGTAAGGACATGTTGGTCAGATTGTCAAACGGCATACATGACCTTTCTGCTTCCCTCTGCAAATCTACACAATATTGTAGCTAATAATAGTATGCTACCATAATAACATGTACTGGCTGTAGTCTGCATGCAATAGATGCTCACTGTTGCTCTGTCTGTTGCTCTGCATGTGTTGGTTTTTTTTCTCCCCCCAGACATGCAAGGAAGCACTTTAGCCAGGCAGAAGGTGGTCAGCTGGATGAGGTTAGGCAAGTGATGGGCATGCTGGCTTTCCCATCAGACACACACATCTCCCCTTACAAGGCAAGTTTGTCTGTGTCTGTCTGTGT
>JAODTR010000002.1:323892-351386 GCA_025399935.1 Amblyopsis rosae | reverse complement strand
TAGGATGGAGATGGAGACGCCACGTTGCTTTTTCGGGCTGGGCCCGACTGGGCTCCGTGGCAAACCCAGCCACCAGGCACTCGCCGGTGAGCCCTCCCTCTGGGCCTGGCTCCAGCCGGGGGCCCCGGGCTTCCTCCGGGCAGGGTAACTCCTTCTCTTTTTTTCTTCATGGGGGTCATGTGCTTATACTGTACACTTTAAAAGAAAATATTTGATAAGATGTATTATATGTAAATGTTGCTGTATACATTGTTTAACTACTGGGTCAAATACACTTCATTATTATTTGTTTCCATGGAAACAACACCTCCCCATTCAAGCCCCACAGTACAGTGTAAAGTATTATGTTTTTGTATCTTGATCTATAATTCATACTGTGCCTAATAATCTTGCCCCATTAATAAGCAGCAATGCCATTCGACTATTGATTGGAGTGGCTGTGTTTTACATTAAAGATATTGCACTTCTTCAAAAGAAATATGATAGGGACTTACACATGGAAATAATGTTGTTGTAGTTATATAATTCATACTGTAGGATAAAATGTGTTCACTAGAGAATTTGAAGACAAAATAAAACATTTTGTGGTCGTGAGTTTGAGTGAAAAGCTAGGAGAATGTTGTGTGGCAGAGGCTAATTACTTTAGTCAGGTTTATTTCCACGGCCCTTAATCACCCTAAACCCTCAGAGAGACAGTTTCCTCTGTGCCGCTGACATAATCTACTAAACTAATAAATGCCACCGAGAGATATTGAGGTGTGAGGGATGGCAGGAGGGAGCCTGTGGGAATAGAATATGTCGCTTAGGTGCTCCTGAGCAAGGCATCAAAGTATCTCGGCCCAGCTTCACTGTAACTTAATTATGACAGACTTGAGAGGAGGACCCCTCAGATGTCTGAATGCTCTCATATGTGTGTGTGTGGCTGTTAACGGTGAGTAAACCATCAAGCCTCGCCAATCTCACACAGGTGCCTGTTAGACATGCCCAGCAGATCACTGTTGGAGGAGCGCTTGCTTGCTCGGCAGAACCCTCTTCGGATAAGCAAATGTTAAAAATAACCCCGGCCAGGCGACGACTGTATAGTCACAGGCTGGCAGCGGATTACAACCGAGAGGATGCAGATAATCTCGGCTGTAGCCTGGGCAGGGGGGCTGCACCAGGCATGTGACTGCTCCCAGCAGACCTGTTTGGTATGCAGCTCAGGTTTGCAGGCTCTCGACTCAAGCAGAGAGTTGAGGAGAAGCGGGGGAGGAGGGATGTCGCTCTAATTCCTGCATTGTAACACGATGGCAACAAAGTCATAAAGGAGAACAATGGCAATGGGCAATAGTGCCACTCCTGTCCATCTGTGTTGACATTGAATGTGATGGAAGGTTTGTTTTATCATGAACACGTTCTGGAGGAATTGGCTGGTTCTCTGAGCATAAAATGACATTCGTGCATTTACATTATCAGTCTTGTCGATTCAGGTGGACCTTGTTTGGAAAAGCATGTTCAGCTAACTAGCCCTCCATTTTAGCACGTCTGGAAATCAATTCAAAATGGAATCACCTCGGTGTAACTTGTCTCTTCGCGGTTACCGTTCTGTGGGACGAGCCTTGGCACAGTGTGTTCTGTTGGTGTTCAGAGAACGTGCAGTCTGCAAGCAGTAGCAGACGACTGCATGTCATAACACAGTACAACACGAGGACCAAATATCACACACACACTTGCTCATATAGTGCACGCATGGGGTTGAGAAGTTATTATTCACTTTGAGGGTCTCTGCAGGGGCATGAAGCCAGGCACAGCTAAGTGGGGTCAAAGGTCACAACTAGAGTTTTACTGCTAAATGGACGGCGATTCTTGGTAGCGGTAACAGATACAATTCTGGTTTCAATTCTTGAGATTGTGGTGCCAAATGGAGTCATATCTGACTGGCTTGCAGCACTGACCACACAACTCAAAACCACTTATGAAGGGGGGCTTTAAAGTGATAGTTGTACAGAATGTAAGATATGTATAATATCATCTAGATGCAGAATTTTCTTCCAGTCACTTAAATCATTCCCAGGGTTGGAAGAAAGATTAATCAGAAACCACACAGCCATTTTGTTTGAATGCACATTTTTGATACATGATTAAACAAAGCCCAAGTGGCTATATACCCCATGCAATCGATATACAACCCTTATACAGTACATCTGCTGCTGTGTGGCTCCTGTGGCTTTGAATACCTTTACATACAGTATTAGTGGTGTAAGTAGACCCATAAGGACTTTAGTTTCCCACAGTGCAAGATGGCCCATGTATTGTATTTTCTCTCACCTGTCTGTTGTGTAAAAGAGTAGTGGACAGTAAACTGTTGATTTTGTCTTGTCTTGCTAGGTTGCCTGGAGTGCTGCCTCAAATGTTTGGGAGGGATCCCGTACCCGTCTCTTATTGCCACCATCTTGCTGTACGCGGGCGTGGCACTGTTTTGTGGCTGTGGGCATGAGGCGCTCTCCGGGACCGTCACCATCCTGGAGAACTACTTTGACGTAGTCAGGAGCCCCGTCGACGCCGTGGACGTATTCACCATGTAGGTAGTGCAGCCTGCGACGTAAACGCTGCTTGTCATGTCCACAACAGAGCCCTTAAGTGGTATTCACATTACCGGCAGCATCAGCTGCGCCCACCGCGCCGGCAAGTGGTAGGTTGAAGGGGGTCTATATAAACGTTGCTGAGCTTTGTTTTTTGAGGGTTAGCAGCGAGGTAAAGGAGGACATATAATAGGTTTGTTTATACGTTTATACATCCAAAATGGGTGCATAAACTTCGAGTGCACTGTCCGCTAAATAGAAACTCAATCAAACTGGTGCAGACTGCAAACAACAACAGTAGTCCTCGCAATGTGTTTCCAATGTGTGAGGTGGCGCTACTGAGCGAGGAGCCATGTGGCATTGAAGGGAGAGGTGTTACCATATAGACAGTAGGTGGCAATAAGGCACCATATAGACAGTAGGTGGTGTTAAGGCACCATATAGACAGTAGATGGCGGTAATGCACAGTGTAGACAGTAGGTGGCGATACATGAAATTATAAATATTCTAGGAAGGCAAAACATATAAGAATGTAATTACCTAAGCAATTTAATTTGTTTTACTCTAGCAATTGTGTGATAATACAAAACCAAATGACAATACATCCTTAAAGACACATACTGCCTCACATAATTCTTAATTAGTTTTCTCAAGGAATGACATAGGGACCATTTACTCTTTTGTACCAAACAGATCGACCTATAAAGGCCATAAACCTCTCAACATCTTTTCTAGTTTATCTGTTACAAATAGGAATGACATGCAGTCCATAAAACAGATTGTTTATTTTTCCAGGATTGACATTATTAAGTATGTGATCTACGGCATCGCCTCTGCATTCTTCGTCTATGGCATCCTGCTGATGGTGGAGGGCTTCTTCACTAGCGGAGCCATCAAAGACCTGTATGGAGACTTCAAGATCACCACGTGCGGCCGTTGTGTCAGCGCTTGGGTAGGGCAGTCTGTAACCAGAGGCATTATATAGAGGAGAGACAGACCGCTTCATCAAGTCTGAATGGAACTCTGTGGAAGAAATCCTTAACGGCAAATATCACAGTTGGAGGATAAGAGCCAGTTGTCTGCTTTATAACGGCCATATCTTAACATATTTAGCCAATCGTGTGGTTGCACTAACTCATGCCACGCATGCATATAAGTATAACTTTAAAAAATGGCTTTTAAACCTTATTTTGAGGCAAATTCACCAAATTATTAAATTTTGTAAGGACGTTGGTGCAACAAATGTGTACTGGTGTAGATTTGTAGATTTACTGAAAAATGATCAATTTAAACTGATAAATTTACTGATTAATTGGAATTAGCAAAGTATTAAACAGCTAAAGTCAGTCTTATTCCTGAAAATGAGTAAGTGAATGTTATTATTATTTGATACTGTATTAGATAGATATTCATATTGTAGAATGCAATATCACTTTGAAAATCTCCTCAGCGAGATAGTAAATTAATTATTCCTTTTACCTTTGCTTAATGTGGATTTTAGTTGTAGGTGTTTTAGTGGTAATGTGGACACAGCAGGTCCAGATTGATCAAGTCTATGATAAACAGCAGTTGTAAAATATGTAGCACATAGTGTGTAGTGTGTGTGTGTGTGTGTGTGAGAGTGTGTGTGTGTTTGCGTGCACGTACACTATATAATATAACAGTATAAAAAGTATTTTAAGAATCTTTAAATGATCACAATGGACCCAAAATACTGTCCTTCAGTTTGAGAACCAATAATACAGTATATACTGTAGCATTGGCACGTCAGACTGTAGCTTAAAGGCCATACAATAGTTAAAACATTAATATGGCAGCAAACAACTCCTTTCTATGTAAAGATACAGTGAGCAGAGAATGACATCACACTCATTCTGCATTTGTTTTGGTTAGAGATGCGTGTGCTCTAGTGTGACATCTGGTGGCAGAAAATGTTATAGATCCACATTAGAAGATTCGGTCACGGACCATATCTATACAGTATCAGTATCTATATATCTATATACTATATATATAGAGAGATACTATATAGTATCTCTCTATATATATAGGCTTCATATGAGCAGCATGGACTTGTGTCAGGCCTCCACATGAGCGTGTGGTGAACGTGTGTTCTGTGTGGGCGCTGCAGTTCATCATGCTGACATACATCTTCATGCTGGCCTGGCTGTGCGTGACAGCCTTCACCGCCCTGCCTGTCTTCATGTACTTCAACATCTGGACCATCTGCCAAAACACCACCGCACTAGAAGGATCCACACTCTGCCTGGACCCACGCCAGTATGGTGAGACCGAGGCCTCTCTGTGTCTGTCTCGCTCTCTCTTTCTCTCTGTGTCTAGCTCTATGTGTATGTGTCTATCTCTGTCTGTAGCACTGTGTCTCTATATATCTCTATGACTCTATCTTTCTCTCTGTGTCTCTTTGTCTATCTCTTTAGGTATCTCCACCTCTTTCTCTATTACCACTCTAGCTCTACTGTATCTATGTATCTCTTTTTGTATCTCTCTCTCTATATATATATATGCTGTATGCACATTAGTTCAATTGAATACATATTGAGCTCTCTTTCCAGGAATCGTGCCATTTGCCGAGGCAAAAACAGTGTGTGCCGGATCGGAGAAGTTTAACAAAATGTGTGACTCTAATGAGGTATGTATCAAGTCAGCTTCACCAATGTGAATCCACAACGCATTTACAACATTTAGAGGCATTCTGTACATAGTACTGAATCTGCCATATGTCTTGCCTGTGCTCGGGGACTTACAGTGAACGCCGTTATTAAGGGGTCTCCCAGCCAGATTCCTGACAAGCCCCACCTAACTGCATCCTTCTGCAAGATGGGCCATCTCTATAAAAAAATAAAAACATATTTCCTTCTCGTAAAACAGCCCTTTGTAGATATTCAGGTTGTTAGCAGGTATTTTCAGGTTGAGGTTTGTAGGTAAGGTTGCAAAATATTGCAAAATGTAAAAAAGAACAAAATGTTTGGGAAGCTGATTACTTTATAATCCCATGGTTAGCTCTGATGTCATGCTGCTGCCATCATTCCAACTGAATGGTGTTTGCTTACGATTACTACTGTAAATGTACAGTACATTTATCTTGTACCTTTAACTGTAACTGTCACTGTACGTCACTACTTAGAGCTGATCTGGTGGACCGGTGCCGGATATTAAAGCTCTCAGAATGCTAAACTAGTGCTTGATGAACGGGTTAAAGGCTGTGCTTTTAGACTTAGTGTTGTAGCCTGACCTTTGCGTTGCCTTTGTTCTGCTACAGCTGGACATGACATTCCACCTCTTCATCTGCGCCCTGGCTGGGGCAGGGGCTGCCGTCATCGCCATGGTGAGCCACTGATGTCATCTGTTGTTCTCCCATGTGTATTTTTAAAATTTCCCGCCGCAGGCTTCAAAGACCCCCGGGGGTCATAGGTCATCCAGTAAATTACGAGAAGCAACATCGCTCAACACAACTTGGCTAGTTGCCAGTGGATAGCATCTCTAAAACAAACTACAGCCACGCTAAGTTCTTTTTATCATTATACACTATTGAGCAGTTGTTGTGGTTGGTGTGTTGTGTGTGCTGCCGCTGTGGCAGTTTGCTTGTCAGTGAGAATAGCTGTAGATGGGAGAAAAGGCATTTTGGTGCAGTAAACGACAGGCGTGCTCTTTCTCCCTCCGCCTCCATCCCGCCCTCCCTCCCGCGTTCTGGAGGCGCTGGGCATGTCATTGCGTCGTCATGGAAACACGGAGAAGAAAGGCTCAGCGTTTGTTGCAAACATCACTCGGTAATTTGTGTGGAGCCATTTTCTGAGAAGCGGAATGTTGTTTTCGGTGGTTAGTGATTATGGTGCACATTGTGCATCTTGACATACGCAGGCACGCTCACGCACATACACACACGCATGCACACCTGTCGTGCACACACACACACAAATCTCTCTTGGCTGTGAAAACTAATCAAAAGAACAGATAGCTGATTGTTGAAAAGAGACACTCCAGCTTGCAAAATGTTGGTCATTAAATACTCATGTTGTCTACATTCAGCATACAGATGATCAAAAGTGGATTAAATCCTGATTTAGTCAAAAGCACATTTAACACATTTATTTATGTGTCAAAATTCAAGTTGTCTGCTTCAAAGCCACCATTGTGTATAGGAAACCATGATAGTTTCACATGACAAAGATCTCTTGAGAAAGGAGTGGCCACTGGTCATGAAAACCCATTGTGTGTTCACTATAGTGCCTTTGCTGCCATGGTAACGTTGGTCCTATCCCTATCAGATCATCAGTACCATACTGCCACCTGGTGGTGTATCAGTGATTTGCCTTTTTTTTTAATAGGTCATAGATTTAGTTTATTTTGTAAATTATTATTTACTAACACCTTTTGCCTGTTATGCAGATAAATGTTGGCTGTTTAATATTTTCCTAAAAACCCAAATAGTACAGAGTCTTTTTCAGTACACCTGTAGTAAAAGGGAGGAATGACAACCTGACAACACACTATTTAAATTCTATATCTTATATAACTCTTTATCAGATGCTTTAATGCCCCTACCCCACCCATGCTGACAGAAAAGCCTTGTGTTAAGTGATGTTATTCATAGCATAGCTCTTGTTAAAGCTGAGTGGAGCCTAGCTAGTGGTAGTCTCGGCCTCTTCTGTTCATTAGCACAACGTCACATACTGTAAGTTAAGTCAGCGGTTTTCAAACTGGGTCACCGAGTGGGAGTGAGTGGGTCACGGAAATTGCAAGCGGCCATTGAATGAATGAAGAATATCAATGAAAGGCTTCCGCACTTTGTTCCACACTTGTTCCACTCATTGCCTCCTTGTTCCTGATTGGACATAATTGGACATAATTCAGCCGCATGCACACACCATAGATTCTGGAGCGCTCTGCTCAAAAATATGTGGCGCACCAACAGGTATAGCATGAGCTCAAATGGATAGGTTTTGGAAAATGACGTTACCAGTACCGGTGTTTGGTGGGTCTCTAAATAGATTAGTCCTCTCTAGGTCGGTCTTGGCACAAATAAGTTTGGGAACCCCTGCTGCAAGTGACTGGTGCTGAACCTCTGCTACACAAACCCCTGTAAGCATGTCAGAAGCCCTATCAGGAGGTGGGGTAGTGTGTGTGTGTGTGTGTGTGTGTGTGTGTGTGTGTGTGTGAGTAAACCTGCCCTGGCCTGCAGATCCACTACCTGATGGTGTTGGCGGCCAACTGGGCCTACGTGAAGGACGCCTGCCGCATGCAGAAGTACGAGGACATCAAGTCCAAGGAAGAGCAGGAGCTCCATGACATCCACTCCACGCGCTCCAAGGAGCGCCTCAACGCCTACACATAGACCAGCGTGAGGCCCCCAACCACGCCCCCTCCTCCCCCCTTCTACACACACACCTCCTTCATTTGATCTATCCATCTGTACTCTTCCTTCCAAGGGTGCAGCCAGGGCCTCGCCTGCCCCTGCTGATGTCACTGGTGCATCACATGACCGCCGAGGTGGTGTGTGTGTGTGTGTGGGGGGGGAGTAATGCGCCCCTCCCTCCTTGCACCCCTTCCCCCCCACTTCTTCAGCTCCCACCAGCCACAAACAGCATTTCAGATGAATAAAAGCCCCTTTAACTCTCTCATGGACGTTGTTGTTATGTTTACTATTTTGGCAGTATGTTTATTGTTGAATACCAGTTTCTTAGTGATTGATGATAGTAGTTTAATAGGTGATAGAGAAGTAGAATAATTGTTTTTGCTAATGCTTTTTTTAAACTATAACCTTTTTTTTTACTTTATGTGCCTATATCATTTGCAGATACTTGTATGGTTTATCAATTATTTTTGTATAGTTCAAAGTATCATTCTCTTTTGTGTGTACTATTTATTTGATTTCTGAGGGGGTCAATTGGGGCTTAAAAGGGTTTCAACCACATCTCTCATGTCCGTGTGTCTGTAAGGATATCATGTACTGTATGTGTGTATGATTTTGAAAGCTTAAACATTTTAAATCTCACAAGGCAACTAGAGCACCTAGCGTCGTATGCCTTCATACGAAAATGTAATTATTCCCTTTGAGGAGGTTCTGTTTGTTAGCAGATACTATAGCAAGACATACATTAAACCAAATCGTTGAGGTAAACTCAAACTAAAAAGCTGTGCCATGCCTGTTAAACAGGGATTGATGACTTTCGTCAGTATCAAAAATGGAAACAGTCAATTAAATTATAAACTATGGATTATTTTCTGATATGTGGGTATCTCACCAATTAAAATGTATTTTATGACTGTGAATGGTTCCATTGTCTTTTAACCAGAAGCCACAAAAGCACATGAAAACATACTTTCATAACCCCTTTTTTAATTTCTTAAAAGTCAAACTTTATAAATAGTTGTATGAATCAAGTTTTTTTCCGCAGACTTCTGCAGTGTATATATTGATATAACAAAGCATACCTATATGTTAAGCACTTCAATATCAGGACAATTCATATGAAAATGAGAAGAGATCAATGTGGGGTAATCCACTATCTGTCTACCAGACTCAATAATAAAAAGAAAAGAAAAAAAAAACTACATACAAAATAAAAATAATAACCTTGATGACAACTAAGGTTGTTGGTGTAGTGGCACTTCTCGATGGAAATATCAGACGTGAGAAAAGTGTGTGTCAGAGTGATTTTGTCTATGACAGTAATAGTCTGATTGTCTTGCTATCACACCCTGATGCCGTAAGACTACTGGTGGCTTGTAATTTCATTGCCTGGCAACATTTGTTTGGTCAGCATTTCTAAGATATATTGCCATGCACTTATTTGACCATTTCTGTGCTCTCTCTAGATGTAAGCGCATTGGTGTTCAACTCTGAGGTTGGATTACTGTACTGTTAGGTAAAGACCGTGAATTTAGATGTTTTTCGTGGCATGGACATGCATTAATGAGTATAGTACTATTGACTCAAGTCTTCTTTTTTCACTTTATTTGAACACTGTTGACTGTCTCGCTGGATCAACCCTTTGTTTATACGTGCAGTATTAAGCCGCCCATGCTTACCGCATTATGCTGATATTAGAGACAATATAGTCTTTGAGTTGTGTCTATTTAGTTTGTGATGAGCTCTCACCCATGTCTTATACCTGTGTACCAATGTTGCTTACTCAGTAATGACCTGAAAATATGCTTTCAGCTTTCTCCTCGTATTAGTCTTTTGTACGTTCACTAAGAATGCTTAGTAGCAGGCTTTACATTGACTCTGTTTTGTACATTCATGTGCCAACAGCTTGAAGTGGCTTATTTCACCTGTATGATCAAATTTGCTTGCATAAATAAAATTCACTTGTGAACTTGTTAATAAATACTATATGTGTCGTGTTTATGTATTCTTTTTTTACAGAGTAGATTTGGGAAAGCGTAACAACATAATTGTACTTGTAATAACTTTTAGATCGCCTAGGATACAAATGTGTGTGTTAAATCATGTAATCTCTGATCTTTCCAAATGAAACACATGGCGAAAACACCACGCCCGAGCATAGACCAGGTGGTGCAGCCGAGCCACACTGTTCTGGTGGGCTGCTGTTCACCTCACGGCTCCACCCACTCGCTTACGCAGGCAAACTCTAATATTTACACTTTTCACCCTTGTGTCAGACAGCGCGCTTTAACATACAGTACATTCACCACAGGACCCCCATCTCTGTTACAGTTGTCTGTCTGAGGTGACGTAATATTCTCCAGAAGGAGGACCCTCCTTAGAAATGCAACGCTACTACTTCAATCATTACTGATATGTAATGTGATGGTGTACGAGAGGGCATGGGGAGTCTTGTGTGCTCTAGACTAAGACCAGTGATTCTCAAATGGCACAACTTGTGAAGTCAAAAAATAAATTTGATAATTGAAAACACTGCTGATCCTTTACAAATAGGCCAATAAGTAGTCTATAGGCGATTGCCAATCTTTAATGCAGTATTTGAACAACTTTTAAAATGTAAAAGCCCACTCTTTATGTCATGAAATCCTATATTTATGTTTTGTTTTCTTATTGAAAAAATAGATATACATCTATCGATCGGCTACAGGGGCCTACTTTAAAGGGGGTCAGGGAAGCCAAAAGAGTTTGATAAGCACTGCACTATACAATGTAATGTGTGGTTAAAGGTATAAGTAATATTGACGCTATGGGTTAGGGTTAGGCGACTTTGCAGAAATAAATATAATGAGCAATGAGAATGATTGTGATTGGTGATTGAAAAGACATGGCTCTATTAGACATCTTATATTTTTCTCTTTAATGGCAGATTGCAAAGAAATTTAAGGTGCATAGTGCCACCTACTGTAGAAGAGTGTGTAAATCATGTAATTTACTTAAATGCTTCCCATCTAGGACACACTTTCATGTCTTTGATTGGTTTATAAATCTGAGCGCAGGTTATGTTGTAATATTCAATTACTCAAAGCTGCGAGATTTGTCGTCCAAGCACCAGCTGTGATACCTTTACACCAAAATCCAATGCCCATCTGGTTTAAGCACCTGTCAATGGAGAGACTTCCGTAGGCGTGGGTGTGTCACACAGTTTAGTTGCCTCCTCCAGGTAACATGTCCTGAGAAATCCTTTGCTAATCTCTCTCCAACCCTGCCTTACACCCCCCCCCCAAACCCTCTGCACTGCTAGGTCACCTGCTAGGTCCCCTCAAGGACAGTATTTTGAAAACATCTTTCCAGTCTTCTTGTTTTTTGGTTTTGTATTCCTGTGACGATGTGATTCCGAGGAGTCTCTACATGAACCGGAGTGACTTCTTCCCGGTCTCGCTCCTGGCCTGACCTCGGTGGTGCTGTGACTGTGTGTGCGGTGGTGTGTCTGTGTGAAGCCATGCGTCCTCTCCTCTGGGCCTATGTCCTCCTGTGCTGCCTCGGCCTGGTGCGGACATTCTGCCCTTCCCAGTGCACCTGTGTTCACGGGCGTAGCGACGGAACAGGAGCCAGGTGATTCTCCCAGTTCAGTTGCTTTTCGCAATGCATTCCATATAGTTTATTTTACTTTACTGTTTGTTGATCTATTTATTTATTACACTTAATTTACATTCCACCTGACATACAGTAATCTTATTAACCAATTTTGTCTGTTGCTGGTCAAACCAAAATCTAAAACAAAACTTAAGAATAATTTTTTAAACCTGGCTAATATCGACATTATTAGCATTTACTGTATACAATAAAGGCAAAAGCACAATGTGTTCCTTAATGAGGATTTCTATCCTCCAAGACAAGTTTGGTGCTAATCTCCATGACGATATGGATTTTGTGTCACCGAAGCCTGCTGGGATCTTCTATGGAGCTTTTGCCTTTTAATATCATTAATGACTAAATGCCTCTTCTACTGAACTTTTGAGGTTGACGCAAATGCATTTTCCTCACCACCAACAAATCAATGCTGTAGTTCTCAGAGAAAACTGATCATATATTATTCTCTTGGGATTGGGATAATAGGTTAATCAATACTTTGTAGTACTCCACAAAGTTCTCTGTTGCTCTAATCGTATAGAGTGTAGTCATGCAGATCACACTGGTCTGTGAAATCAAAACCCATACAAGAAAGGGATGCGTTTACAAGATCAATCTAATGACTTCTCAGACTTAGGTAATTAAGTCTTTATTCTTTTAAAATGATTGGATTGATTCCAATGTAGATCATAACAGAACTACCTGAAAGCTTGCTCTGGTGTGGATGTTTTCTAGTTTGTTCTGCTACATACAACCTGATAATTGTTGTAGATTAAGAATTTAATATTTAGGTAAGGGAGCTAGAAAGTTTTAACAGTTTATCAGTCCAATTGTATTATATTTACCCATAGGGGCCTATTGTGCAACCATTTAACCATCAAGATATTTATCCAAGTACAGGATCCACATTGTACCGTCATATAATACGATGTTTTATCTCAGATCTGTGTTCTGCAATGACCCGGACATGTCTGATATCCCGGTCAACGTCCCGGTGGACATGGTCAAACTGCGAATCGAGAAGACAGGCGTGAGACGGATCCCAACAGAAGCCTTCTACTACCTGATGGAGCTGCGCTACCTGTGGATCACTTACAACTCTGTCGCTATGGTGGACGCCAGGAGTTTCTACAACTTAAAGGTGCTGCACGAGCTGAGGCTTGACGGGAACATGATCACCACGTTTCCCTGGGAGTCTCTAAAGGAGATGCCACGGCTGAGAACCCTGGACCTGCACAACAACAGGCTCACAAGCGTTCCCGTGGAGGCAGTCCCCTACCTGCTCAACATTACGTATTTGGATCTGTCTAGCAATAAGTTGACTACCCTGCCCTCGGATCTGATGGATATCTGGCCTCCCTTCAATGGAGTCACCGCCACCCCCAATGCCTCCCAGAAAGTGGTGCTAGGTAAGCAGAAATGGGGAATTTTGGCCCAGTTGTTGAGCTAACGTGTCAAGCATGCTTATGGTGCTTTCATCAATCATGGACCTCTGACCTATGCTTCCTCTCCAATGAGGGATTGTATGGTGGCTGAAGACAATGGCTTATACAGAATAAGAGCTGCAGGATATTTCACTTGCTATGTTTTTAAAACATCCATTCATCATTGTTTTGACTAAATACACAATATATACAAATTATCTATTTATATATTGAGTATTATTATTATGTATTTCAGTTAAATCAAGTAAAATGCACATACACTGATCATTGTTTTATACAGGATAAACTATTTTATTCTTTATAATTATAATTATTTTTATTTCATACATTTATGGTGATGTGAGTACAATAATTATGCATCCTTGTAAGATATACCAATTGCCAGTGAGAATGAATGGTTCGTCATCCGGTGTATGTTGCATGCAAAGGAGGGATAAATTTATTTGGCTGTAAAACTAATCTCTATGAAAAAGCTGAATGTCTGCACTGATTTTCTTGAAGAGGAAACGCATCATGTATGGACATAACAGACTAGCACAGTATACTGTATCTAGTCCTGTATTTCAACACGTTTGAAGAAACAATACAATGGTGCTGCAAGTAGATCAGTGATAACTCAGCAGGATAATGCATTAGTAACTGAACATTTGGATGTAAATAAGTTTGCAAGTGTTCCCCATAGTCAAAGAGTGCACCTTGAGCTGAGAAATAATAGGACAGGAGATCAAATTCGGTTCCTATGTTACCCCACAGGAATTCCGGTAAATGGTTTCATAGTGAGGTTACAAAACATCAGCATACATAGAACACATAAACAATACATATTTGCAAGATTGCTGCAAAATGTAATTTAAACAACAATAAAGGTTTTAATTATCTTTTTTTTTTTTTTTTTTTTTGGTATAAATACAAAGAGTTAATATACCATTTCGTCTTCAGGCCTTCAAGATAATCCCTGGTTCTGCGACTGCAGAATCTCTAAACTGATGGAGCTTTCCAAAATGCCAGAAACGCCGGTGGTTCTGATGGACCTGTTCCTGTCCTGCAGTGGGCCAGAAAATCTTTCTGGTGTCCTTTTCCAAAAGGCAGAGCTTGCCCAGTGTGTGAAACCCACAGTCATGGCTTCTGCCACCAAAATCACGTTTCACTAGGAAGTAATGTAGTTGTGCGTTGTGATGTTACAGGGCACCCAACTCCCACTCTCCTCTGGGCTAAATCAGATGGATCACTGATCAGCAATGCAGGTAAAACAACATACAATATAGGCTATTAAGATACCATGCACATCCAAGAGAATTTAGTGAATTTTAAAGTAAAGGATACTTAGCAAATCCAGACAGATTTGATAAGACTTTTTTTTTTTGTAAAAGGTTCTTGAATATTGAATCTTAATAATCCAATGTACTTCTGATCCTGAAATTCACCAACATCTTTTTAGACTTTGTATGAAAAATCATACACGTAGATGGATCCTATTTCCTTGTCTAATCATTTAGTCATTGACCTAGTACAGGGCTTGGTCTACATTTACCTCTGTGTTGTTTTTATTTCATTCTACAGTCCAAGAATCTCCTGGGGATGGTGTCAGGTGGTCCATCATGAGTTTGCACGGGATAATGCACAAGGACGCTGGCAACTACAGCTGTAAAGCGAAGAACTTTGCAGGAAATGCAGTGGCCACCATTTCCGTCTCTGTTGTGGGCAGCGTTAGCACCGCTAACCCCATGCTGATACCCGAGACCAGTACTGGAAGCGGAACACTACCCAAAACTCCTGTCTCCCCAAACGGGATGTCCAGTAGCGCCACAATCCAGTACACAGTCACCCCCAGGCCGGGGACCACAACACTGCCCTCCTTGCCTATGAAGAAGAAGCCCATCCCCAGTAATGTTCCACAGAAAGGCTCCTTCAAACCTGCCAGAATCCAGCAAGGTGGCGCAGGGGGAAACCTCGCCGCAGTTGAGAAGAGCAACAGGAAAGATCCCTCCACGTCCGTGAAAGACTTAACCGTGGTTGAAGTGACGTCTGACAGCGTGGTGTTGCTGTGGACATCGGAGGGGTTGCCCAGCGACGCCCCGCTCACAGTCGTGTATTCGCCGTACGGCGAGGACCACGCCAAGAGGACGTTGGAAACCAGTGCCGGCAGCGGCAAGGTGCTGCTGGAGGGGCTGTCGTCGAGGCTGAAGTACTCGGTCTGCCTCGCGGCCAAGGCCAGCGTCGCTGGCAAGGACCCTTGCGTGGACTTCTACACGCTGGGCGTGGTCGACGACGGCGATCACAGTCCGCTTTTGATGTTCGTCAGCGGCGTCGCCTGCGCCATAGGTGCCT
Source organism: Amblyopsis rosae (assembly GCA_025399935.1). Taxonomy (NCBI): domain Eukaryota; kingdom Metazoa; phylum Chordata; class Actinopteri; order Percopsiformes; family Amblyopsidae; genus Amblyopsis; species Amblyopsis rosae. The sequence continues at coordinate 336,051 of JAODTR010000002.1, read as the reverse complement.
CTTATCGCCCTACTGCTCTACAAAATCCTGGCTCTGTACTGCAAAGGAAAGAACGCACCTCTGGACGAGGAGGAGCTAGGGAAGGAGAGCTACGTCAAGTTTGAGACCATTTCAATGAAACAGGGCTGCGAAGCCGGGCCCTCCTGAGCTGTGGCCTCGCAGGCAGACTCGTGAATCAGAGCGAATGCTCCTCTGCTCCCGGTCGAGCATTGACTCACAGATTACCTACAACAGTGACAGCTGCAGGTCTGAATATCTCTGTTGAAAACCTATGTCAACAACTGTCCAATATTGACTATCTTTCATAAGGTTTTTGGTTAATTACACTTCAGAAATTCACTTTCCTTAGTGTAGATTTCATTTAGGTATTGTGCAGCTCTGTGTGGTGTGTATCCTTATAGTTTATTCATACACTAGCCCAGTGAGACCATCCTGACCTTGCCAGCTTCAATTTCATGTCAGTCTGGAACCCTTTAATACAAAAGTGTCATTTTAATAAAACTTCCTGATTGGACAACCTACGCTTTCCTCACCCTATCAGTATGTTTCAAATCAGCCAGGGCGCCAGTGGAAACCAAAACCATTGATGTACGCTGATGTCGTCATCTTAGGGCGGGCGGGCGAGGGGGGGGGGGGGACTTTAGCTAGCTTCTGATTGGCCTGATTGTTTTTTGAAGTGGTTCAGACTCATCCTGGCTGCAATATTCATCTGAAGCTTGCAAGATCAATGGTCTCACGAGGCTACTCATCCACTGCAGAATGTATGTTGTATTATTTATGATGATTTATAGTTACAGATGTAGAGTACAGTGTAAAGAAGACATTAATTTGTGTTTTGAGTTTGTCACACCACTGAAAGCGCTGTAACCACACCCTTTGCGTGTTCTAGGTAAACTCCATACCGCAGTGTTGTGCCAAAAAGGTATCCTCAGTCGAACATTGATTGGAAAATATGTATGTGTTTTTAGAAATTATTAGATGGTTATAAAATAGGGCTGTGTGTGCTCCTGTGGCAAGAAATCAGTTTTCAACAGATACCTTTTGAGCAGATTACTTTTTAGCTTGACACCTGCAGATGTTGTGAGATGCTGTTCTTGTCAAGTAAATCTAGCCTACAGCTTGTTGGATTGGATTTTTTCGTTTGGATATGTGGTTTATATTTTCTTTTGGAAAGAGGATTGGACTCGATTGTCTGAGGATTTGATTATTTGGATGCTGATTTGAACACGAGAATGCCGACTGAATTTGGCAGCTGGGTGTTAGCAGGTAGGCTAGGCTACTAAACCAGTAGCTTTCAAATAATGCACATTGAACCTCAACCACATTGTGTGCTTATTTCTGCAATGAAAGCGTAGCTATCAGACTGTAGGCAGTTAAAGGACAGTAAGTGATTTAGCTATGGAATTGTAGTCTGTTGAAGGACAGTAAATTTAGTAGGCTAAGAACTTGTTATGGAGCAGGATATACTAGGCTACTGAGCTGATCAGAACGCTCTACGATTTTATATCCTCATGGTGTTAAGGGGAGGGGTTTGCAAATTGGGGTCCCCCTTTTCTGGCCCTCCCAAAAAATCCTGAACAGAGAAATGATGAAATACAGTTTAACGGTCTAACTCTACAATACAACATAGTTAGCAATGTATTTCTCTGTAAATCTCTGTATTTGCTTTACACAATCTTTCATTTATTGGAAAAAGTAAGATTGTTTGGACAGCTGGAAAAAGAAAATCTGTGTCATACTGACAGCTGATTTTATGAAAATGTACTTTGGAGCCTTACATTTGATCAAAAACTTTGCAGTACGGAACTTTATTGGACAAAATGTTCCCTTCTGATGATCTATCAGTGACAGCTTATACAATTTTACATGAAATGCCAAAGTTTCAGTGTAACAATTAATCACATTCACATTTAAGTACCATTTGATGGTGTCAAAACATAGCATATGGATATCCATAATGCTGTCATTTACACTGTTTACTTATGTTTCGACCTTTATGCTGTTTGATGCCTTACTCTGAAATTAATATTGTGTGTGTTTGAGTTTCTTTGTGTGTTTGTGTGTGTGTGTGTATATGTATGTATGTATATGTGCTGTATATGGAAAATAATATTTTGGTGTCTTTTCATATAATACACTGGAGATTTGTTATATAATGCCATTCAATGCTGAGGTGAAGAAGTTCTCTGTTTCTCCCTGCTGAGCTAATTGGTATGATGATCACTGTTGCTGTGGTGAGCAGGCTGTGAATCCCAATAAGATCATTAATTTACCGGTGAATCTGTCACAATGGATACGTCTCTGCAATCAGCTGCATGTCTTCAGGACTTTTTGCTAATCCTGCCAGCTATTTTGTTATCACAGCAAAGAGAGATACTGCCGATTACATTTGCTCAGTATTTTTGCACTGGGTATCAGAGATGGGCAACTCTGGATTCTGTGGAAACATATTGTCATATAGCTAAAGTTGGAATCATTTAAAAGAAGAGTTTGTGTTTATGTACAAATTAATTTCTTTTGACAATGTTATTTTTATATTTCTCTGGGAATGCACTGAATATAGAGCAAAAACAAACACTGTTTTCATTTATTTATTTATTTATTTATTTATTTGTTCATTTATTTATTTGGGTTTGATAGGGGCTGTTGCTGGACCTAGCTATGCCATCTTGTAATCTGTGAGTGTAAATGACATACAACATTAAGCAAGTCACCAACAGCAGACCTCCATTGTCACCTACGAAGGAAGACAACATTGGAAAAGATCACCGGAGAGCATCAAGCAGCGGCAGGTAGAGACAGCTCTGCACTCTGACCAGTGACAATACGCTAGTCACAGCAAGTATGAATGGATGTTTAGGTGTCGTGTCCTAAACACAAACAGACGACAAACAACAAGTGTGGGACAATGTGTTCTGCCCCTCCCCTCCACGTTATCTATAGATTAGTCACGGCTGGCTGACTAGCAGCACAGACAGACAGAAAGACAGGCAGACAACACTGCTTTTATTGTGTCCCTGCTGTCTATTGTGTGTGTATCGCTCACACACACACCTCCTCCTCACACACACACACACTCACACGGGGGGGAGGGGGCTGGTGGTTGCTGTTATTTTCTTATTTTTTGGCCAGCCTCACTGTCTTGGTGTTCTCTCAACAGAACAGCACACTGGTCCCAGCTCTGCTCCCAGCTCTGGTCCCAACACTGGTCCCAGCTCTGAGCCCATTCCCCTCGCCCTGCGGCCCTGTGTCCCGGGACGTGTCACATTTACCACGCTGGTGTTAGGAATTTCATACTCTGCTTCCAGACAAGCATCCAGGGTGGGAGAGCTGCTGAAGTGAGGAGCGGGCGCGTCGCATGCTTCCACGGGCCACCGTGAGGGGGGCTTGTTTGAACCTGCAGAGGGATCACCTCGCTTCAGTCCTGCTGCAGCACACACACACACACACACACACACACACACACACAAGCGCGTCTCACAGGATGTGAGGCTCTGGCTTCCCTCTCCCTCGGGATGGTGAAGATGATGGAGGGCCAGTGAGGCAGACCGGTCTCCCCCGGACGGGACACAGGACAGGAGCATGTTGGCATCGACAGGCGTGGCGACGACATCCAACTTCTTCTTCTTCTTCTTATTCTTCTTCTTCTTCTTCGTCTGCATGGTGCAAAGCTTTGGAGGACTGGCCGCTGGGACAGAATGCTGGGAAGGGGGCGCCTCGGGCGCCGGTAACAATGGCAGCTGCGCGGGTGAGTTTTGACTGTGAACCGGGTGCTGGACTCACTGGGTGCTGCTGGGTGTCGTGGTCTGCCTTGTCTCGTGCCGTACTGTGTGTAGCACCACGTGCTGTACAGTATACACTCAGGACGGATTTACATTGTAAACGTAGATGTGTGTTGAGTCATACTGTACATTCATTGTGAGAGTGTGATCCTCAAAAGCTTTAGTGCCACGTACAGCCCACTTCATACACTATCTGTATTGCTATTTATTTCCAACCTTGTAATTTGTTACATTACAACATATACCCTTTATATTATGAATCCACCTTAAGTGCAGGTCCGCCAATTAATTGTAAAACAATTAATTACTGGTCTCGAACACAGCTTGGGAGTTTTATATACAACCCAAGTATTTTACAGAACCAGTGCGCAAACTGGCTGTTAAATAATTTCACCCTTTAGCGTCAGACAAATATGAACTTAATGTAGCACTTTCAGTAGTTCAATTGTATTAATAATAATAATAATAATAATAATAATTGTATTATTATTGTTGTTTTACAGACACGTTACACTGTCACTCACTTCTATTACAGTGAAGCCCCATCCTGCTGTGAGGCATAGGAGTTTTTCAGTTAGAGAGCTCGGTGTTGCTATGAGACGACATACAAAAGCAGCTGAGGCTGCCTTGAATCATTAATGTACTCTAAAACAAAATCTAAAATAAAACTTATTGGAAATAATTTACCTGGGAACCAGTCTGTGCTAACACAGCAGTATTGGGTCGCAATAAAAGTTACATTTTATATGCATATAAAACACAGTAGCTAAACCATTTAGATTTCAGGAATGTAATGCATGTTCAGTCAAAGAGCTTCACAATGGACTTCTGTACATAATACCTCAAAATGTCAGAGAAATACAAAGTAACAGTGTAGTAAATCATGTATTGACTATGTATGCATTGACTTATCAATGTTAGTACAGAGAGAACACCAGATTATGTATAATTCTAAAATAAGACCATTTTTAAGAAATAATGTGTGCGTCACATAATTAATGGTGTTTGTTTTGTTAATGCTCCAGTGCCGTACCTGATCTTTGGCCATGGCAGGGCCATTCATCAGATGGGTCTTGACGGCAAGCACCACAGAAGACTTGTGGCTGGAGCAGGAGCCTCAATTCTGCTTGATTTCCATTACAGAGAAGAACGGTTTTACTGGGCAGACAAACACACCGGAATAATCTATAAAACATCAGCTGGAGGAACACATAGACGGGTGATTAGTTAGAATAATATAATAAAGCATATTGATGTTGGCTCCTTTTGATTGTTTTTGTTTTATTTTTATTTTCCTTTGGTTTGGCATGTTATAAGCATTATCATTATAAATGATTTCACAAATACTTTCCAGAAATTGTACTCTCCTGAGAAATGTATCTCAGGCCTTGCAGTGGACTGGGTTTGGGATAGGGTTTACTGGAGCTGTGGCACAACAGGAACTATTAACATAATGGACATTAATGGGAAAAACAAGAGGACTTTGTTGAGACAGCTGAGCCAACCAAGTTGCATATGTGTTGACCCCAATAGCAGGTAATCCATTTTATACCCATCTTCACCAGTGTTCGGCAGTAACTAGTAACTAGTTACTAGTTACTGTAATGTCATTACATTTTTCAGCAATTAGTAGTGTAACGTATTACTGTTTACAAAACAATAATCATATTACAATTACAAATCTATGTAACTAAGTAATGTTGCATTACTGCGTTACAAGAATGAGAGGCTGCAATGTTTTCACTTTGGCTGATTGTTGACTCCTAAGGTTCATTATTGTTCCAGTAATTCTGTTCTAAAATGAGCTGGCTACACAGGCTATCATTTTTCAGAAGGGGCGAGATAGGGTAGTGATTGTGAAAGTAGTATAGTAATGTAACTAGTAATGTATTGCAATTCAATTCACTAATGCATTTCATCATGGATATGCATGCTCACTATTTTTAACCCAGACTAGAAACTATGCCATGAAGAAGTAGTTAACTAATCCAGTTACCAGTAATGCTGTTTTCATTTAATTAATGAAGACTGTGCGATTGCTACTGTGAAATGTACAATGCTTTATGAAGGCTTCACTGAACAGCATGAACAGTAACAATAAGATAAAGTACAAAGTACACTTGTTTTGTATGTATCTGACCAGGCCTTATGATGCTAGCTTGCTAACAGCATGCTATCAGGCTGTTATCTATCAACCTATCTTACCTCCCCAATGTGTGCAATATTCCCTGAGGCGCGTGTTGTGAAATGTAATCAACAGGACTGGGAAGATACTGTTAATTTGCTGTCATCAAAGGTCAATTCCAATTGTGGATTTCAAATGTCGTGTAATCTGCATTTGACAGGCCTGAAATGGAATCATCAGGCATCAGAAAATAATGTCAATTTTTGATTAAAATTCTTTACTTTATGTAAAGCAGTGTTCATTACTATTTCAGAATGGGAAAAAAAACTTATAAGATATCAGTTAACTTGAGACTTGGTTGAATAACATCTTCTAGAAACAAACCCCCAGACAGCTTGTTGATCCAATCCTGCATCTCAGTGTGAACTATTTTGCAGGGTCTTGTTTTGGTTGTCTGGTGGGACAACCTCCAGCATCCAGCGTTCTGAACTCCACGGCGACAAGACCGCCTCACTGCTGAAGGTCCCAGGGCAGCTGCAGGCCCTCACTGTTGACCGCAGCGACAGCAGGCTGTTCTGGGTTCAGTTTGGGCTGGAAGGGAACAGTGACATTGGCTCCTGTGATTACAACGGGAACGTAATCCATGTCGTAGCCCAGCTACTGCGGTGAGTGCACCACAAACACCACATCTGCTCAGAGCTCAGATATTGATGTGGTGTAATGTTCCCTCTTGCTCATTCTTTGCACTTGATTTTTAAGAGGTGTTTCTCACTCTTAAATAAATAAAGATATATAAATAATAATAAAGATAAATAAATAAAAACAAAATAAATAAAGATATTAATTGTAAAATATGTATTTTAACCCGTGGATGTTTTCCTCATAAGGTCTCAGCCTTTTGGAATATCGGTGTTCCAGGAGTATGTGTACTACACTGACATGGCATCCCACGCTATAAAGAGAGTGAACAAGTACAGGGGTGGAGAGCCAGAGAATGTTAACACCAAACCTTTGACCAAACCACCGGCAGACATCAAGGTGGTTCACCCCTTCATCCAGCCACTGCAAGATTCCCCACCACAGCTTCCAGATGACAGTAAATTATATTGTTTTTTAGCGTGGTTTGACAATACTGCATCGCTACAAACCAATTACAGTGCTTGTTTTGTTTACCTTCAGGTTGTGACACACAGACTGGGGACTGTGTTGATGTGTGCTCAGGTCCAACAGAACACGGGGTTTGCCACTGCAGTGAAGGATTTGCTCTCAATAAGAATGGCAGTCATTGTGAAGGTATTACATAACTCTAACAGTTCATCTTTAAACATGTTACATACAGACCTCCTCTTCAGAATCCCTATTGGTACAGCCATTGACCTCGCTACTTCGCCTATAGGCGATTAAAAATCAATTTGATGACTGAATATGATATGAAATTTAATATGATGTAAATAATGTAATGTATGGCATTTTTCTAACAGACTGTTGTTAGATTTTGATGACTACAGTAGTTTATGAGCTATTCAGCTATCGACACATGTATTACAATAAATGTAAGTTACTTTTGATAAAAGCATCTGGTAAATACTGTAAACGCAGAATAACTAAAGTGTAGCTAAGCACATTTAATGTAACTTTCTCTAGCCTCTTATTTAATAAAGTCTTTGTTTGATGTGTGGACAGTTTATATTAGTAGAACTTGTATAATTAGATAATATATTTTATAACATTAATGTTCTGTGTGTGTGCCATAGATGTCAATGAATGTTCCCTCTGGAACCATGGCTGCTCTTTAGGATGTGAAAACATGCCCGGGTCGTATTTATGCACATGCCCCAATGGATATGCTCTCCTACCTGACAGGAAGACCTGCCAAGGTACAGTATATGTTTGTAAATGATCAACATACTACAACATAGTCCTCCAATAACAATTAACCTAGTGGAGCGCAATACTGTTGGCATAGGCGTTGTTATTCTTTCATGAATAACCTGCAGTGCAGCAGAACATCTCACACGTCACCAATAAACATACTTGATTGTTTCTGCCAGCGCATCACCAGGCTTTTCAAACCTATCATTAAATGTTTGTGACTAATACACTATGCATCTCAATCTATTAAATCTGTTTCATATGCGTTTTATATTTGGGAAATCCTTGATTCGATTTTTAGTACTTATGTAATTATTTCAGGTTAAGCAATAATTCATGTTGAAATAGTTGAATGCTCACGCAACATTTTTAAAGAGCCTGTTTGTCGCTCAGACACTGGCCTGACCCGTGCATACCAGTAAATGGCTGGGCCAGAGTAGCCGAGACATACTAGGCATGTGTAAGATGCCGTCGCTCTGTAAGGTCATGTGGTCAAAACACAGAGGCTTACACAGGCTCTAGAAAAGGCTGAGACTGAAAGCTACGTATAGGTAGAACGAAACAAAAAACATAAACAGAGTATTTTTTCCTCTCTGTATTCTCATGAGAAAAAAAACAACAAAAAAACAAACCAGGGTTCAGAAATATTGATTTGGGACACCCTTTTTAAAAAGTGTTAGTAGTTCGATTATATTTTCAGTTCAAATAACAGAGCATAGCACTCTCTAAAAGATACAGTAGATGTGTGATTCTTTATCTATACTTAGACACATAATAGGTTTGGAATAAGGTTCACACTAATTCTCATAAAGCACCTAACTATCCTATATCCATTCTACTGGATCATACTGTTGGTCTGTTGTCAGACAACAGCAGATTCCTGCTTAGACGACAGATATCTATTGAGACTAGAACATCACAATCATTTTCCAGAAACATATGCAGATTCATTGTAGGTGAACAAATGTGTATTTTTTTGTTATTTAAATTATTAATGTTCAGTGTTTTCACACTGAACTCCTTGGTTATTCATTGCACAATCACTCTTTTCTCTTCGAATCTCAGAGCCATGTTCGACGTAGACAGATTAGGTGATCATCTGACATTTGTATTAAGGGACATATTTCATCAGCAGCTTTGTTTTGCGCTAAGCTGGTTAGCGGACAACCTTTGCCACGGTCCATAAGGAACAACAAGAAAGACAAGACGTGTAAAGATAGATTATTTTATATTTAATATATCTCAAAACATCTGAACAAGTTCTTCATTTGTATTTTGTTATAGTTGATTAATTGTTTTATCTTGAGGAAATCACAAATGTACACATATATACGGTTGGGGAAAATCACTGCAGTGTTAAACTAGACCTACTTGGCCTACATGTATGTGACAATAAAAGCGCCTTTACGTTTACCTTTACTTTACATCAGCCACAAGACAATATGCTCCCCTGAGATTTACAATGTCAACCGATGAAAAATGCTTAGCATGTCTACATTCACAGGTGACATCCCGCTTCTCCTCGCTAATTCTGGGTTCTCACAGCATGTTCACCTATTTGACTGGGCTAAGGGCTGACTCCATGAGAGGATTAATCTCAGAACCAGGCTTTAAGGAGCTTGCTGTCCTTTTCACCATCTGTCTTTGCTAAAGGCAGATACCTGCATGGAGCCTTGGCCAGCCCAAAATAACCTGGACATATTTTGGAATATGTCATGACTCATGTGACTCATCAACTTTAATTTTGTTAAAGGGGAAGTGTGCAATATCTTGTCACTGTGAGGACGATTAATACTATATAGGCTATGTTAAATAACAAAGGCCATTACTAGGTAATTTATGTGATTCTTTAATCTTCCCAAAGCAATTTAACTATCAGTACAATTACAATGAGCAGATAAGGGTCAGACATCTTACACTAGAATGTTTACAGGTTGGACAACTAAGGGGCTCAAACCTACAACCTTCCAGGTTGAATCTGAACACCCCGACCACCAGGATACCGTGTCAATGTTTTATGGTTTATACACATTTTTTTCAATGTAATAACAACAAACCACAGCTTTTGTTTCACGGTACATTGAGGAAAGGTCATGGAAAGGTACCATCAATTCATCATTTCATCATTTCACATTCAACTTTTCAAGTTGTTGGCGATTAACAAGTGTATTTGATATTCTCTAGTGTTAGCATTCCCCAATCTGTACATGTGCTCTGTCCACAGAGATCGTACCATGTGAAGGCAACGTTACCTCTTGTGGCCACGGATGTCTGAGGACCGAGAACAGGCCTGTGTGCGTTTGCCCTGAGGGGTCTATCCTCCGGGATGATGGGCAGGGCTGCACAGGTAAGACCTTTTGTCTACCTTTACCTACTTATTTATTTTAAATAACATTAGATAGCTTGTGTGTGTCTGTGTGTGTGTGTGTGTGTGTGTGTGTGTGTGTGTGTGTGTGCGATGGACATATCAGCCCATTATGTCTGCATAACATGGTTTAACACTTGTTGTGCACTGCAGTGACCTCCAGTGACAGGTGTTGGTACCGCGTCCTAATGTGATTAATGTGTAAATTGAGACCATGAGACTGTGAGCACAAGTCCTAAAGGGTGTCTAGACACCACACTCTAAGGTTACCGCTCAATGACGTCAATAGCTATATGAGCTTTGCGTGGCTTTTCAGTGACACACCGCATTGGAATGAGAAATGATCGGGCAAACAGACACATTAGAGTTGTATTGGGAGGCGGGGCATGGAGAGGCGTGCGTGTTTGTCAGCAACAGTGGGGCGTCTGTTCTGTCATTATAATGTTGTGTGGCTATTTCAGGCTGTTCGTCCGCAGATAGAGGAGGGTGCAGCCAACTCTGTGCTGCCATTGCCCCGGGTCAGTGGGAGTGCAGGTGTCAGCCCGGCTACCAGCTTCAAGAGGATGCTAAAAGCTGTGTTGCCTCTGGTGAGTGAGTCACGTGGCCAGGCGGAGATGCATTACTGCACGTGCACGTGCACACGCACACACACACACACACACACATGCACACACACACAGCTCTCCAGTTGCTATATCAATTGCATCATCATTACATGTATTTATAGATTTATTTTTCTTGCTCAAGGACCGCCCCCTTACTTACTAGTTGCTAATCTAGTCGATATATGGCGAGTTAACCTGGATGGAACCAGCTACCAAAAACTGGTGGATGAGCCAAGAGGAACACTTACAGCCTTGGACTATGACCCGGTGCAAAACAAAGTAAGGCTTGAATACCACGTGGCTGAAGTGCTTCAGGATTAGTACTAATTTGAGCCAGAGAGCCAGTGTGACAGATATTGTTCATTTGTGATGTTAAACATACTCATTATAAATCACCAATTCTAAATCTAGTCTACAATAAAACATTCTGACACAATGTTTGTGTTAAATCTAACTAGGCTGCTTCTAGTTTCTAATACTATCTAGAATATATACAAGGACATAATAAGATTGAACACATTTCTTTAAGTTTTGTTTGTTGTTGTTGCAGGGGAGATCAGACTGTTAAGGGGGCTTGAGCTCCTATTAGAATGTGATGTAGTCCTTTACTAAGATTTCTAAATACATGTTCCACTAAACCACTAGAACCACTAAATAGAGTCTAAAGCCGCCAATGTTTTGTTGCATCTCTTAAATGTATTTGCAGGTGTACTTTGCTAGTACATCTTTAAGGACTATTGAACGTGTGAATCTGAATGGTGGGCCCAGGGAAGTTGTGGTCTCTGATGGTTTGGTCTCACCTGAAGGATTAACAATCGACTGGGTAAACCGCAGAATGTGCTGGACCGATACAAGGTGTGTGAAGAACGTGGAGGTATCCCATTTTTTACAATATTTTTGGCTCTATTTTGTGTATAGGTATGCCAAAGTAACAGTCAGGGACGGGCAGTATTTATGATGCATGTATTTGAAATACATATTTGAAATACAAAAATTATTTGATAGTGTTGTTGAAAATGGCTTCATATTTTGTATCAACATACTTTAGTGTTTTGTATTTTGTAGTTTCAAAATACTATAAAATACTTTTTGTGAGAAAATTACTTGGTGCAGCCTCTGATTGGTAGCCTGGTGTAACCAGACCAAAGCCTCACTTCATGAAGAGGGTCTGGACCTACATCCATGGTCTGGACACACTGTATTGGTAAAGGTTTGCAGTTGCCACATCCTACTGGGCCTAGAGCTCTGGTCGATTGTGAAACAATTTATTCAGCCTTGAAACTGTATTACTTCATCTAGTGCTACAATTTCAAACGCTTGACTTCAATACATATGTAGCCCTGTCTGAATTTTATATTCAGTGTGGTCTTAATAAATACATAAGTAATAAATAGATTATTAATAAATAAA
>JAODTR010000002.1:312782-323792 GCA_025399935.1 Amblyopsis rosae | reverse complement strand
GAGGTTGGTTTTGCATTTGCTTTCTTTACTTTGGTTCCGCCCAGCCCCTTTTTCTCCCAATAATACCGTCAATAAACCCAGTTGAACGGTGCTCCTGTGTTTGTCTCCTTCCTCGCACCACGACAGCCATTCCTCTGCCCAAGTCCACTGGGGTTCATGTGTAGCAGGGTGTTACAAGCATACTCCTCCGGGAGGCGTGCGTAACACTTTAAAAAAAAGAAATTTGTACAAATTCCATCCAAAGCAATTCACTGTGTTCGTGTGCCATATGCATGTTTGTGTATGTTGCAAAGGGCAGATAAAGGACTTTATTTTATTTAATGACTGATGTTAGATGATAGGTCTATAAGACAACACCCATTTGTTTTCTGCTTCTGCAAACATCCCTTTTAAATCTGAAAGTAGTCCTAAAGTAATCAACATTTTTTTAAATGCCAGTAATCTGAAAAGCCTACATTATTTTGTAATGGATTGCAGTTAAATTTTTTTGTAATCAGTTACTTGTAACTGATTGAGCTAATTTATAAACTCTCAGTTACTTTTAGCTATCTGATTGGGCTCTCCGTTATTTGTAACTGATTAGGCTACATGTAATCAGTTACTTCCTAACCCTGATTATGCAGTTCATGCATAATTGATAGTATACATTAATAGAAGTGTGTCTTAACTTTAGATCTTTAGAAGAACCTGGACATCATAATTAATGATACTGGAGTGACTTATTGAGTGTGCTTGTGCTATGGATTAGTCTTTAAAGGGGACAGATTAAATTCAAACCCATCTCTGTAATCCAGCCTGGGCTCTCATGCTGTGGCACTTTGTGGTTTCAATCAGGTATGTTTCAACTAACCCACATGGTTAATGGATGGATGGCAACTTGAAACTTTGGGGGTGGAAATGGAGAGTTTACAGACAGCATCCATTGAATTTGAATAACAGACATGTATTATTAATGTTTGGCCCAATTGTGTTAGAGAAATAATTGTAAAATGTACAGTATTTTAGAAGCGGGTGCATAAAAACATTGTCTACATTACATACGTTACATGGCTTTGCATTTCTTTGCTTTGCACGTCTAAATGTAATTAATAACAAAAACTTCTGATTTATCATATGAGAAACCAGTAGTCTTTCGTGTATTCTGTACCTTCTAAGCAGCAAGGATCTTAATATTGTCCTCTGTTTGAATGTGATCAATTGTGCTTAACCAGGTTGTGGTCAGCAGTTATGTCAATACGTCTGAGATGTTTTGTTGACACATAGCTTTTGTCACTCAGGTGAAACCAAATAAAACTGTACCACGCTGTCAGCTAAAAGATTGGGTATGTAACTGAACCTGTTCAGTTCTCAGGTTAACCCAGCAGGTAATGTAGTTAATGTTCAATAACAATTTTTTTCAAGGACTTGTTTTTCTGCAATGCATTCATGTAGCCTACTTTAAAGTTTTAATAATGATCATAAAAAATAACACCCACACACCAAAAGGCAGAATGTAAACATTTTCTTTATTACAGTAGATTTATCAGAAACAGTTTTAATACATTGATACAGTGCAAATGCACATTAGCACAACAGACACCATTAATATTACATATTATTTTTAAGTCAACAAAGCAAATATTGACATTGCAAGTTCTTTCCCCCCCACCCCATTTATTTAGAGTAACAAAAAAGTGTTTGCTTCTGTTTAAGCTTTCAGTGTCAACCCGATAGTCTTTTGATGTCGCTGTCGTTTTCTTTTATATTTTATTTTTAACCATTGCGGGACCCTTTGTAATTCTTAATGTCATTGGAAACTTATTTCCCCAAGTATGGTCAGTGACTGTCTTGCCAGGCAATGACCCAGATCACTGCGGCGTCCATTTTCCCCATTGTGGCCAAGTGCAGTATGATTTGTCTTCCACCAATCAGATTCACTCAAACTAGGAGTAGAAGAGGCCATTTGTTGATGCCTCTCAGCACACTGCTACCCCCGTACTGATGTTGAACCCGTCAGATTTGCTCCAGCCGATATGCATATTATATATAAAGAGATATAACCTAAGACCTGAGAAAACATTAAGATGCACAAGATACAGTGCTGGTCACGCCTTCAAAACACACCAACCCCCAGAAGCCTCAAACACCCATCTGTGTCGAAAACAGATGCAAATTAAACCACACACACACTCACGCACACACAACATTAAAAAGACAAACATGTGGATGTTTCAAGCCCATTGAGCCATCCTACTTCATGTACGTATACCCACTATTTTCTTATTCATTAAATAAACATAAACGTAATCTTGGCAGATGCAGTTCCCTCACATCGAAATCCCACAATTCAACCGTCCTTTGTACTTAGAACAGATTTGGTTAGCATCATCTTAATTTAAAAAAGAAAAGGATAAAAGGAAATTAACTATGGTGAATGAAGTGGGGAGGGGGATCACTGATGGCCTCTCACGATGGTGGTAAGCCGTTGCAATGGAGACATCTCCTCCCTCCAGGCATTTTTATTGGATGTGCACATTAGTAATGCTGAAGCAGCACAAAACAGCCCACATTTTACCCCCCCACCCCTCACATCTACCATTACCCCTCACTTCCCATTCATCCTTCACATGTTCTCCAAGTCCTTGGTCCCTTGCTCTCCCAAACAAACACCATCCTCTCCTCCCTCTCTCCATGGCCAACTCAACACTCCATTACTGGCCCTTCTTGGTGAGGAGGGGTGTGTCCGCAGGCGCCACGGGGACCACAGGGGCCGAGCGGCTCCGGCCCACGTAGGCCTGGTAGAAGAACTGGACGAAGAGCACGAAGTAGCTGAGGTACATGAGCGAGGACCACACGATGTTCTGCACGTGCGAGGGGCACTCGCGGCCCTGCTGCATCCACGAGAACACCAGGCAGTTGACCACGCAGCCCACCAGCATCTGGGTGATCTGCGTCAGTGTGATGAACATGGCTAGCTTGCGCGACACGCGGAAGCCGGCGGCGCGCGCGGCGTAATAGGAGTACATGACGGCGTGCACCAGGTAGTTCATGGTCATGAACCAGCCGCCGCCCGCCACCATGTCCTTGTAGGAGTACCAGGAGTACAGCAGCACCGTGATGTGGTGGTACCAGTGCAGGAAGATCAGCTTCTGCTTCCGCAGCACGATGAACAGGGTGTCTCCTGGGGACACACAACACATGAGGAGGTTGTGGTCTGAGGGGGGAGGGGCTCATGAAGAGGGTGTGGCCTGAGGGGGGAGGGGACACGTGAAGAGGGGTGGCCTGAGGGGGGAAGGGACATATGAAGAGGGTGTGGCCTGAGGGGGTACATGAAGAGGGGTGGCCTGAGGGGGGAGGGGACACAAGAAGAGGGTGTGGCCTGAGGGGGCACATGAAGAGGGGTGGCCTGAGAGGGGAGGGGCACATGAGGAGGGTGTGACCTGGAGGGGGAGGGGACACATTAAAAGGGTGTGGCCTGAAGGGGGAGGGGAAGAGAGGAGGATGTGTTCACATGAGGAATGTGGACACTCATCACTGGTAATATTTTAAAGAAAACTAAACTGAGGGTTTTCCTTCTGAGGGCCTGAGGATTATACGATTCAATAATAGCTAAATGATCAAATTATTTAATCTAATAGTTTTAACAATTACAGTCATGTTATTTAGCACATCTGACATAAAATAAAGGGTTGGACGTCATTACTACATAAATGTTACAGTAGAAAATACACAGCCTGCTTCACACAAAATTATGCTACAGGAGCTTTCCTTTCTCTGCTTGTATGTGTGTATCAATGTATGTGTGTGCGTGCGCCTTGTTTGCTTGTGGTCACCATGCTCACTTGACTGCAGGACATTTGTTTTTTTATGGCTGAACCCTGACGCTTGCATGCCTCTCAGCCCAGTGTGGCTCGCCTTCACCCTGCTCTCAAAACACACCAGTTTCCACGCCGACTGCCAAACACTGAACAGCCACAGTAGCTGTGCCCGGCCACTGCTCTCAGCTCAGTGATCCCTGAGATGTGAGTTTGGAAACCTTGTTGGTGCGACCGTGTTGACGTCAAGCGTGTGTTTCTAAATTTAGGCCAAACAATAGTGGCGGTGGGAGGGCCAGGTAAAGCAACATGGTTGAAGGCTGCTCCAGTAGTTTATAAATGTGTCTGAGGTTTACGACCATTAGGATGCAACAGCTGGAAATAATCCCCAAGGGGGCGTGGCCAGACACTATTCACTAAGCGAGTTTTGGCTCTGGTTATAGCAGGCTGCATAAGGTCTTACAGCTCTGAGTTGGCCCAGGTCACAGGGGAGGGGGGGATGGGATGCAGGGATAGACAAACAAAAGACCCACGGGGGCAGGACATGGCATTGGCAGACACACAAACCCAGCAGAACCTGAAGAATGAGGGACTGAACACACATGCAGCCGCGTGGCAAAGTGTGGGAGACTTTACTGGGAGCTGGGTTGAAGGACAGGACAAACATCTATTGTGCTGGAATAACCCGCCCATCCTGCAAACCATCTCCATAAGTGAGCAGGGAGGAATATGCAATAAATAGGAACTCATGCTATTCACCACCTAAAAAAAGTGCTTCAGGTGGGAAATTCAGGTATTATTTCCCCTAATCTGTTGTTATCATAGCAACATGAACAGAGCGCTAAGCAGGGTTAGTGGAAGAGAATGTCTTAATAAAATGTTTTGTTCCAATGTGAAGGTTATACGTCCGGGTCGTCATGAGCGTGGCATACACTTACCTAGTTCTGGTGCTTTACTTAGTACAAAGGCATAGGCCCAGAACTTGCTGACTGGCCCGTTGTAGAAGCTTTGGTCGCAGACTGAACGTTTAAATCCTTTCGTCATCACAATGTTCGTCATGAAGCTCCCTGTTCGCATTGCACCAAATATACTGTATGGACAGAGAGACATGTCATTTAGAAGAACACACCTCAAACTATAGTAAATGTGTCCTATTAGCAAAACAATTTAAATACACATCTAACATTGGGAATTCTGTCTATATTAACACCAGAATGTATGTGTCCCCTTATAGTTCAGTGCTATTATATAGTTAGCAGCTCAAAAAACTAATCTTAGGGGACAGGTACTCCTTAACAGAGTACCTGAAATATAATAGCTCTAGGGTTATGCGAGACAATGGAATGAAACTGCTGACCTGAATACAGCAAGGGTTAGTGACCATAGCACCAGTGGCTTCCTCAGCTCAAACTTCTCCCTCTGTTTCATGACATGGCGCCCCCCCAGGATACAGGCGGCATAGAGTGCAGAGAAGAGGAATGACTTCTTCCTGTAAAACACACATTTTAGCTCAAGTTTAGCAGTGCTCTGCTTGCTTCATGTTAATACGTGCATCTTGCTAATGGTGTTTGGGAGATAAATGGTTAGCTCTTCGTTTAAAGGAATTGGTTTCAATTAGTGCCAACATCCTCCCAACCTGCCCTCATTAATTAACCTGTAAGAGAGCATTGACACATGAGGTCTCATGCCGACAAAGCCACCTGGCAGAACCAAATACGCAAACATTCCCAATACTCAGCACAATTAAGAAGCACATGCTGAATTGGAGCAATAGAGTCACGTTGTGTAAAGCAAGAACATGCTAGCACCAAAAGAAGTTGTGCGGTAGTTATGACGACAATGCAGTAAATTCAGATCTCACATAACTGCAAATAGCATATAACAATAGGAGTGTGTGTTGTATGTAATGGTACAGGTTGTAAATATGTCAAATGTTGGATTTAAATGAATGCATGCTTAGCTAAAGCTCTCATTCAAAATCTTTCACAGGACCTGTGAAATCAGTGCATTGCATTCTGTCAAAAGCACCATTACCACTTTTGCTTAAATTATGGGTTGTTAACTGGACAGGTACTGAGCCTTTTCAATCACAAATAATATCAAAATGTGATTGTTGTCTTTAGTCTAGGACAGTATATCCGACAGACAAGTTTAACCACTTTAAAGCCACTGTTTTACATCAGTGCTGTTCATCTATGGGACGGAATAACCTTTCTTGAGAAGAATACAAGTCTTCCTTTGAATGTCCTTGACTGATTAAAGACAAACAATGGCTGTATCTAGTTAGAAACAATGGGCTCCACTGTACTGTATGTCTGTGTTCCATAGGATTGAATGCCATCTCCCAGCAGAGAGCCAGCCAGACTGATCCAAGCTACCGCCGCCAAACAAAAGGGCAAGGCACCTTAATCTAAAGGCCATCGCCCAGTGATGGCATCTTGAAGTGTGTCGATGCCAATGTTTTTAAACCATAAAAATGCATTGAATCAATTTCTTTTTTTGTAGCTCCTTTGTCAGTTTGTCTTTGACAGATTATTATTAGTAGTGCATTCCTTGATGAGCCGCAGAACATCTCTACTGGTGGGCGTTGGCCATAAGTGAAAGGGATCTTTCTGCATTCTCAAAAATGACATAAGTAGTTCACAGCATAGAGCAGACGCACAGAGGCCTACTTAAAAGGCAGGCAGCAGGATTGCAGACCAGCCAGTGTATCAATCCTGCTGCCAGAATCATCTTCCATGCTGATATAGGTCAAAGGTCACACAGCGGTACAAAATGGTCTGATGGGGTTTGTCGCGACTTAAACTGACTGCAAATAATGGTGTACAAAATAGGATTAATTCGTTGTTTATTAATCGAACATGCAATGCAAACAATAATTGGGTATTCAATGTTCCATCGTATTATAAAAAAGTATTTGTATTAACCTTTTGTCAAATATAATTAACTTATATCTTCTTGCATTTGTTTGTAATTTATTCAATGTTAGACGTGTGTGTACATGCTAAAAGTAGGGGCAACATTGATGTGGGAGGTGCTTTAAATAAACAATTTGTGTTTCTGAAAAGGTGACACATTTCTGGGCAGACCAAATATATCGTTGGCACACTGCACACAAGCCCGCCGGCAAGACATCAGTGTGCGCACGTGCGTGCGTGGGTTTGTGATGAGAAGCCATACGGCTCAGGATAAACAATAAGTGGTGTTACACAGCTAGCAGCTGCATGGCTTGAAGGGCGAAATGGCCAAGAGAGCCATGGGCATTGTGTGCGTGTGTGTGTGCATGCGTGTGTGTAGCAAGCTAAGCCTCCAGTAACAGGAATCCATCTGAGACATCAGTGTGAATTCACATCATCCCTCCATCGCGGCCAGGCATCTGCTCTGCTGCTTGTGTGGAAAACAGATTGCCCAGGAGCTTCACAGCTAAATATCCACAGATACTTGTTCCTCCGGTTTGTCAGTTTGAAGAAGAATGTGAAACAAACGAGGGGCAGAATGAGAGGCAATGTGTTCCTGTTGACTCACATAACAAGAGGCTGGGTTTACATGGACACTTTGTCTTTCCGAACAGAATCCTTCCGATGGATGATTTCTGGTTAGCCGTTTAACATGAGATGTCACCTAATCGGGTGTGGTGTTTACATGACAGTCACCATACTAACTCCCATCAACTTATTTGTTTGTTCAGACTTTGTACAGTGGCTGTGCAGAATAGCCTAACACCTTGTCTCCAATCAATTCAGCATCACACAAAAAAACAGTAGCCAATAGCCGGGTGCCCACCAAATGTGTTGCGTCGGAAGTCATTCATTGTCAGTTGGGCAGTCCGAATCTATGCATTGGGAGTGTCGCACTGGTCTGTGCTGCGTTTCAAATGTCACATGCGTTCAATATTCTCAACTCTTGCGTTTTTTGGCCATACGGCAACGTACAAGATTCATTCGGAAGTTTGAAATGCTCAGCCAGCTAGCTAGCTGATAATACTGTTAATATAGTTTTCTAAAGTGTATTTTTTTAAAGCACATTTTTTTTTTCGGCAAATCTCTTAGTAATACACATATTGTCAGTGTAAAACAGTCTATTTCTAGAAAAAAAGTATTAAAAAATATTTTTTATTTTCGCCATCTGAAAACCATGGATATTTACTAGTTTAGTGGGTCATGGTGAGTGTGGTTGTAGTCTTGTTAATGTTAAAGGCATATATAACATTAAATCTGTTAAATACACAAACAACGTCCGTGTTAAACAGTAAAGTCCATGATGTGCCTAGTAGCCTATTATTTATAGATTGCTAATATTATGCACTGGCATACAGCACGGAGTCCTGGCCACAACACGCCCAGTTTGCCTTGCATTGTATATTTAATTTGGATGCAGAGAAATACAGACCGTGCTTGCAGAAAAATAATGCATGCAAAATATTTGACGCATTTGGTGAGCACCCGGCGTTAGATGGGGCATGTGCAGAAGATCACAACCAGGAATTATTCTTTCAATCGGGCTATTGAACGCGTTATACAATTCCAATTGGAATAATAACAGGGTCCATGTAAACTCAGCTAATGAGAATAGAATACGATGTACTTGCCCCAACATTACATAAAAACAAACCTAATCTCGATAAGTACCTTGGTGTGTTAAATAGCACAAAATAATCTCAAAGTATTCCAAAATACCTTACCTGCTTCAACATAATTTAAAAAAAGAAAACAGTGTAACAATACCGTAGGGGAAACTCTAGTGTTCCCGACTAATGGTTCTGGGAAAAAATATCAGCAATGGTAAAGTGGAAATGACAGACATGTATTTTCCCTTGAAAACAAGACAGACAGCAGAACCAAAAATGTACAAAGTAAGAGTTTCTGGGGTAACGGGAGGGGGTTGTCACAGAAAGGAGCAGAGATTCTCTCTTGCTGCCATGGTCTTAAAAACAAACAAAAAAAGAGAACAGAAGTGGCCTTGTTTCAGAAAATGTAGGTGCGTTAGATTTATTGCCTAGTGTGTTAGGTATATAGGCTATGGGTCAATACTGCAGCACAAAGATACATAAAGATAGATAAAGAATGAGAGAATGGTTCCAGAAACGAATGAGTTCTATATTTAAAATAACAACCAAATGAAAAGGTTATGGACGTAAACTGACAAGATACCGTTGAGTCAGGGCATATTACTTTCTTTTAAAAGACCACTCTAGTGGCAAGCATTTGAAACCTGCATTAAATAAAATATGCTGTGGCACAACAACAGAAAAGATAGACATGTAGCACACATAGCGGTAAAACATGCATTTATACATACACGCCGTACATAAATAACATGATGAGACCATCCGTGACCACTGCCCCTCCCCCGCTGGACTGCTATGGAGCGTGGCTCCGTATTAGCTGATCCACAAGATTTCACTAGTTATATAATGGGGCCACTGACTCTGCAGTGAGGTGATGGGTCTGCGCAGGCAAATGAGGCCACGCACATGTGTTAGTGCGCATGCACGTGTGTGTACGTATATCTGTGTGTGCGTGCGTGTCAAAGTAGGCTACTTGGTTTAGGGTATACACAGTTCTGCACAAATGCAACTGTATCTCGCAGACTGGTAAAGATATCTTCCTTGGATGCCCTGCGTCTCTGTCTGAGGTTGTGTGACCGAGTGACAAGCCAGGACGTAAACAAAACCCGTTTATACCGAGAATGAAGCAGCAACCCAGTCCAGCATCAAATTCAGTTCGACTGCCTCTCTTAAATTAAACAAAAAGGTATTCCAACAGAGCTGGAGAAAAGGAAATACAAATACGTAGTTTTTATGCATTTGGTTGTTCCAGGTGCATCAGCAACACTGGTGAAATTATTCCAGATCATTTTTCTTTTGAGTCATTGACTTGCGGTGCAAAAAACAGACAGACACACACAAGACATCTACAATTACAGTATGCATCTCCATCACCATTCCATTGAAGCAAAGCAACCTGCACATGCCACCCCTCAGGTGTTAACTCGGTTAACAAGGTCAGGAGCAATCTCAATCATGGCATTTTTAGAACGTGGCATGACACCTTGGGGCTGGAAACATTAGTCATATAGAATATCTTAACCTGACATTATTGCCTCATTACATCAACACATTTGTCTTCTCTCCCTACTCACAGCTTTTTTACCAATTTACATAGCATTAACTTGAAATATTCTATTTAACTTTCTTGCTGATGAATATTTAATTATCTGTCATTTATTTCCATCATCAAGACACAGTCAAATTATATCAATCAATTATAGAACTTCTAGGTCTACCTAAAATTAAATGAAGTTAAATAAAAACACATAGTCCTACTCATCTGAAACCAAACAGTTTACCATTATTTACAAAACCCATTCCCAATCTCCCAATGTGCGTTCACATGGAACACGGCAGACGGCTATGGCAAACCTCCGTGTGTGAGGGAACTACGTAAATCCAGTTGTAAATTCCGTCGAGGAGGACTGCAAAAAGTTTGAATATTTCAACTTTCAACGACATGCAGTTTGCCGTTGCCGGCATTTTTTAGATTTAGCAACTGATTTTGCCGTCCTGCTCTCGTCCACTAACGTGCGTTTTCCGTTTGCCATCTGCCATCTTCCATGTGAACGCAGCATTAGTCACTTCTGCATTATAGGACCTTAGTTAAAAAAAAAAAATTATGGTAGTAAATGTCGAGACTAGGAAGGTGCGTGAATAGCCGGTTAAACGATGGGACCATCACTAGTCGTCACGATAAATACTAGTCAGTTAAATGTTCTTATTTTAAAGCAGTGTCTCAGTCAGTCTCTCCCTGCCTCGCAGCCCGCACGTGAAACACGCAAAACAATCTCTTGCTGAGAGTGGAGTTGTTAGTGCTTGATATTGGTTCCTAGTAGCAAGGGAGTGGCAACAACGCTTAACGCGGTAAACTTGCCGCAGAACGAAATTTGCAGTGTCATGGATTATCCAAACGAAACAGATATCAAACAAATCTGAATTCACAACATCTCTGCTTTTGATTTAACCTTACAGTACAGTGCTGCATTTAATAGTAAAAAAAAAAATAAAAAATTCTGTTGGGTTCCTGACCGTTTGTTCACCTTTGTTGCAGGCACGTGCGCTCTGGGTAGGCAGGCATATAGAATATCTGGGATAATACTGATTTTCAATAAAATCGACATTTTATTTTATGCCAAATAAATATTTTTTCTGATGGAATTAATA
>JAODTR010000002.1:297929-312682 GCA_025399935.1 Amblyopsis rosae | reverse complement strand
CCCTTGCTGAAGCTGCTGCCCCCGCGACCCGACTCCGGATAAGCGGATGAAGATGGATGGATGGATGGATGAAATCAGCATAATGCAATGTCTACCTCTTCCAAATCCAGCTGCGTGAGAAGAGGACATTTTACAACAAGAGGAGAAATAATGCAGAACAAACAAAGTTCTTGGGTATAATTTGAGAGCTTGGGAGACTATTGTGGCAGGCAGCTCTGACTGTCTGACAGACAACAGCCAACTGAGGTAAACGTCAATTAAGACGTTCCAGTAGATGACAGGCCTAAAGTCAACAGCGCAGCAGACGCCATCTGCGTACACCGGAGGTGTCTGTACACGATGCGTCAGACTGGGCTAAGATATTAGCAGCTCATGACTTGTCAGGTTAACATGATGAGGCATGGTGAAGCTTTGCCTCTTCAGGTGTTTTCAACACGCGCCCTTCCATTATTGTAATAAATTGTAAATGTGGGAATATGTTTACATTTAGCGGCAACATTTTCTATAGGAAGCTGATATGTGTATACACCACGCAAAGGGAACCCCATGTGTGGGTATACCTATTACCTAATAAGCCTGCATAGCAAAAGCCTTTAATGATACCTTTTCATTTACTGGTGGCGGTGAGATTGCTCAGTGTGTGCTAGTTTTGGCATGAATGGCATTATCCACACACACACACACACACACACACACATGCGTGCGCGCACAACACACACACACGCCCACCCACAAATACATCATTCTTTTTTTGTAAACCTGTCTGTATCCAGGGAAGGTTGACTGAGAATGAATGTTCTGTTTCCACAATGCTGCCTCACACACAACAAGTATGCACTTTCAGAGCGGACAGTCACCCAACACAAGATGTACAGGTTCAGCTTAGCTCGGTTTCCTCATGCAGTCATATACTATGCAACTCCCCATGACTGTCTAAATAAAATAAATATGACATTGTACTTCAGTTATCAATGCTGTATAAACTGTGTGTTCAAGTGAATATTCCTTCAATCCAATGATATTTGGTCTTGATCACGAGAGATGCATGCTTACTGCTATATTGATTTACTGTAGGGCGTTAATGTGTAGAACATGATCTGGAGTGACAACGTGTGAGTGTGCGTGTGTGTGTGTGCATGTGTGTGTGTGTGTGTGTTCTGCTTAATATAACTGCAGATATCAGGAAATGTGTGCGTCCTCTGGCTGCTACAACTGGCCCCACCACCTCCTTCGTTCCCACTCACACACCCACACGCACACGCACACACACACACCACAAGCAACACCATGCAGCATTTGCAACTGTATACATGCACTTCACAGGTGTGCACACCTTTATTGATATGATTCATAAATGGAGAAAGGTTATATGATATCCATTCACAGTGTGCATATAACAAGTAAATATTCTGAATAAATGCCAGTGTTTTGTGTGTCATATTGTGTCATTCAAGGTCTACATGCTCTGCCTGCTGTTGTGCTGACTCCCAGGCCAGCAGAGTTGGACATTCATGCATCTTGTTAGAAGAAGCTCTTCCCTGGTCCTAGGTGAGGGTGAGAATGTGTCAGGTCAGACCATGTGACCTTTAGCTGTAGCCGCTCTGATGTGATTGGTCCAAAGCCAATCCCCCAAACCACTGGAGCTATGGGGTGTGTGTGTGTGTGTGCTTGTGTGTGTGTGTGTGTGTGTGTGCCTGTGCTCCTTACAATGGCCAGTTCATGAAACCTAAACGCTAGCTAGGCAATACATGATAGTGTATTTGTTCAAACCAGAACTTTTTGAAATTGATATTAACAGTTGCATGTGCATTACTGTGCCAATTTAATTAAATTATTATGAAAACACAACATATTTACAGATAATACCAACGAAATGTGGACTCCACTTGGACTATATGTGTAGAAGCTATTTATATTGATGGTTAAATTGGAAGAAATGCGGTTGGAACCTACAGACTATATTTTCAA
This sequence comes from Amblyopsis rosae, assembly GCA_025399935.1. Classification (NCBI taxonomy): domain Eukaryota; kingdom Metazoa; phylum Chordata; class Actinopteri; order Percopsiformes; family Amblyopsidae; genus Amblyopsis; species Amblyopsis rosae. The sequence continues at coordinate 310,714 of JAODTR010000002.1, read as the reverse complement.
TTTGGTATATGGTCAAAAAAAAACAACAACACACACGCACACAAAAATAAAACTCGCCAAATAAAACAAATAGCTATGCTATAACAAATTTATAAATACATGATGTGCCTGAATTAGTTTATTTTGTAAATGTACAATTCATATAAACGCCATTGCAGCATTAGAATGACTTGAAAATGACACTTATCTAACCAATATTTGGAGATTGTTAAATTGTTTTAATTTGCATGTCGCCATTTAATTTCCAGCTGAATGGAAATATTAGGCCATGTAATGTAGCCCATCCAGTATGTAACCAGTATATTAAATTTTAAATAATATCAAATCAATCAGATCATAAATTAACTGTAGATATGCAACACATTTTAATTAACATCCCAGGAACTGTTTGATTACATTGTGTGAGTTATAATTGCACAATATACTAATATCTCTTAATGTTTGTGTTTGTGTATTGCCTATGCTGTCGTTGACCGGGTAAATGACTCGGGGTCTGCCCATCTACACAGTCTGAAAACTAGATTTTTTTTTTCAATTTAACGTATGTGGATATCTGAATAGTATTCTGTTTAATTTAATTATTTTACAAAGCATATTTGTAACGTATGTATATGTCTAAATTGAATCAATGTTGACACGGCTAACTGACAAACTCAACTAAGCAAATGCAAAATACGCCACAGCGCATGCAAAAGCATACAATGGCTACAATAGTTCTTACCTTGAAGGCGTGCAGTCCGGAGTGCTGTCTGAGACGAATGAACGTGGATGAACGTCTGTGTAGAGCCGGGTTTTGGACATTGCGTCTTCAGATGTGGATTGTGGATGTGGATTGCGACGCAGACGGCGTGTTCACCCAGCTGGCGTGTCTTATGGTTGTCAGACAATTATTAGGCCTACATGGCGTTAGCGGCTCCATCAAATGGTGACACTTGTTGAAAGACTCCAGCTATTAGCAGAAAAAATGAGTCTTCTTTGAACTCACGGCATCGACGCGTCACACATACATGTACAACAGGCAACATATAGGCATGCGCAGACATCAGTTTATGAAGATATGAAATAAAACAGGTCACTGCGACAAGTGTGTGTGCTATAACCGAAAGATGTATTCTTCCAAGTAATAATTTCCCTCTTGAGGGATGACATATGGCCCCTTTAGCATAGAATAAGGCCCTAAATCAAATCCATGGCAGAAGGCCCATTTCTGAAACTAAAAATATACACACTGGCTGAGCAGCATATAGCCTAGCCTAAATAAAACAATGAACTGTGTATAATTTAATCGGTTCCTTCAAGTGAGGAGGCTAGGCCTACAGGCAACCCATCTTGTTTTAAACTGTGGGATTCTTAAAACCAGCAGATCAGTGACTTACTCGTCAATCAGTCAGCCTGTCCATATACTACCACCGATGTTTGCTCAAACGTGTGAATCGTATTGTCACCTCACCTTGGATTTGTTATCATTTGGACTATGTACAAACTTTACACCATATACATTTGAAGCAGCAGTTTCAAGACTAATGTGTAAGTAATCATAAAGAACAATGTAGGCCTATGTACAGAAAAGACAGAAACATGTCTGTGATAATATGGTAATAGTCTGTTGTATCAATTATTATGCTTATGAAAAAGGTTTTGAATTAATTATAGGTCAAATTCATTATAGGTCAAAATAGATGCACACATGCTTTACACTTGTTAATCAAATACAATATGTTATGGCTATTTCCATTTGGCTATACAACTTAGATTCCTATTAAAACTATACTTACATTTTTCAAGAATTATGCATTGTTTTTCCACTAGTGAGTATTATAGTCCACTAGTGAGTATTTTACTAAGCATGACACCATGTAGCCTCGTATCCATTCAAATACTCAGATTCACTCTTGGTTGTGCGGTCCAGTTTGTTTGTTGATTCTCGTGTTATTTCAAGCACCAGTGACCATCCCAGGCCGTTACAGAGGCAGACATGTATTCAGAAGTGAATCTGCAGCAGCCAAGCCCCCGTGTCTGGACTGCTATGTGTATTGGAGTGCTCCATTGTTTTCACTATAGATTAGGCGTCCTATGCGCCTCACATAATCGAATGTATATAGACAAGACTGTCATTGTTTTGCAGTGGCTGAACTCACTAAAATCACCAATGGACTACAAACACAAAATGTTCAATAAAAGTCCCGCAGAAAAATGTTTTCAACAATATATTTACTTCCATTAAATAAAACACAATAGTTTATTTTTTTATGTTGAAAAAAAAACAAAAGAAAAAAAAAACAATTTCGTACCAAATATTTTACACAGAGCAAAAAACAAATATTTTTTTTTCGCAGGAACATCTTGATGCTTCTTTTTAAAATCCATAATTGCTATCCTAAATCCATATTCACACAGACATTGATATTTAAAATTTATAATATGCTAAAAACACACAACTGGTGCGTTTTTAAATATGTACATTCCCCATTGTTTGCAAGCAAAACGTGATTCCTTTTTGGGTTTATAATTCCCCACATGCGTTGTTAAAGTGAACCTGGAGAAGACTTGAGGGTTTATAGCGCATTCGCCTTGACAAACGAGATGACGATTCAAATATATGTACAACCGTTAAATGAACAATTAATGTCCATTAGGAATCCAAAATAAAGGAAAACTCAATGGCGTTGGGCTGAAACGTCCCTACATTAATTTAAACGGGAATGAGCCTACTAACTCCCATTTAAGTTGAGCGTTGCCTGTTTTTTCAGTGGTTTAGTCTTCGAGTGTCCTTTTAAAAACGAGCAGAGAAAAAAAAACATTGTCTATTGTGGGCGGCAGGTAGTGACCAACCGCGCCTGCGTGCCTCATTTTAGACTGGTCTATCCACAGCGTACTGGCATGCGCTCAGATTGGAGGCCGGGTTCTGGACGCTCGCATATCCGAAACTCGAGTGCTGTTTGGCTTTCAGTCTCAGGCTAGCCAGGCTGGAGTTACAAGTGTCCCGGTACACATACGGCGGCGTCGGCGGAGCGTAAGGGCACGCCGGCGTGGGTACGCCGGAGTTCAGAGACGGGTTGCCTAGGTTGTTCAAGTTGTTGAGACTGTTGAGGCTAGAGCCCGGCACGCCGGTGACCGCGGACGGCACCATGGTGGAGGTCATGCTCATAGAGGAGATGGAGTTCGGCGGGGAGAACATCGTCTGTGAGGACAGAGGGTTGACGTTCATGGAGTTAAAGAAGGGGAAGCTCTTGGTGGACAGAGAGGCGGACGTGAGGCCCTTGGCCGCCCAGTTATTGTACGTGTAGCTCGGGTACATGTCGTCGTATGGCTGCATTAGGCCGTTGAACTGAGGACCGAAGCCGTTCTTGCACAACTCGGCCTGTTGGTTCCGTTCCCGCTTCCTCCATTTTGCCCGACGGTTCTTGAACCACACCTAAAGGATGAACAATTGCAATCGTTAAATATTTTTTGTTTATTGGGTGTTGCGTTTGTACTAGCCTACTCCCAAAATATATTATTCTAGACTTTCTGCAGTCAATAATACAGTAGGTATATATAATATAATTTGCTACAATATTGTCTATGTCACAAAAAAAAAGTACAACATCAAATCAAATGAAGCTAATAATAAAATGCAATAATATCAATCCTATTTTGCATCTATACAAAATAGCAGTGCTTCACTCTGCTTGGGTTCCACCAGAACCCCAGCGGAATACACATTGGCCCCCTGGGTGTTTTACCGTGCAGAGGATGTGTATTCCAGGGGTAAAAAAAACATTAATCTAATTCATTACAGCCACGACACGGTGCGATTGCAACATACAATGTGCACATCGGTCACAGGAAAATGTCACACTGTGAAGCCTAATCAGCATCAATATTAGGCTGTAATTGCAGTTATATTTTCAATGCAGGCTGGGTTAAAACAAATACGCCATTAAGCTTTTAATTATGTCAACTGGGTTTGATGTCGTAGTTTAAGTTTTGTAGACACGCATTTGGAATAAACGTTAAATAATTAATTACATTTTAACATGTATATATTTTTAGAAATAACTGTATATAATAAGGCTTCATTTGTATTATGTGTATTGTATGGATGTTCCATAATAAATAGAAATGTGCATGGCTATACATTGTCTTATATGTTGAAGAAGTCCTATCATAAATAATAGAGAAGTCATATTCAACTTTTGACACATGACACATGCCACGTGCATGTGAATTGTTTTCCAATAGAATAATGTTGTATTATTATTATTATTAATAATACTAATAATAATAACAATAATATTTTGTATGTATTTATATTTTTCTAAAATAATTTACAATGTGTAAAACGTGTTTCACTCCATGGTCAAATGTACCCTCTTTACCAGTCTACACACGATTTGTAGGTTTATAGGTCTTCTTACTCTGACACGAGCTTCTGTGAGATTGGTCCACACGGCTATCTCTTCTCGCGTGGACATGTCTGGGTAGCGATTGCGCTGGAACGTGGCCTCCAGTTCTTGCAATTGCTGGCTAGTGAAGTGCGTCCTCTGTCGCCGCTGTCGCTTCTTCTTAGAGGGGTCATCCGAGGAGTCGTCGTTCTTACTTTGGCCCTTCTCTTTCTCTGTGAAAGGAATTAAGCAGTTCAATCGGTGTTGGAGTTTTTAATCTCGTGTTTAGGACAACACTCTCTGGGGCTCGCGCGCGCTGGCACACACACACACACACACACTTAAGCATCCATGTTATTCGGAATGTGTCAATATTATACATTTGCATAAGATACTTATTCCATTGTTCACAAGACAAGATGACATTCAGTGTCCATTTACACGTGATCAGTGTGAGGGGCATAAGTAGCCTATAATGTCCAGTTATAACCAGGAATTTAACAATTTCTTCGATTCGCGTCCACACAATGGGCCTATACAGCATTATACACATTCTGCTTAGACGCGTTGTGTTATGTGCAATATGGAAAAAAAACGATATACATTTTTTATCTATATATATTCATTAAAGTACCTTGCATTTTAAGTGTATATAGGCCTATATTTTATATAGGCTATGTTGCGTGCATATCACAAAAACTAGAGCACACCGTGTTTATCCGTTATAATAAAGGATTTGCATGCACAATAGCCCATTACGTCCCGTGGCTTTGTGTTTTCTAACTCTTTCTAACTATCACCGGGAGATCATTTGTTTGTTAGGATGAACATCCGCCGCACCCCGTGCTGCAGAGCAGTAGCATTCCGTGGATTAATTCTTACCTACAGACTCGGGACTGGAAGTGTCCGAGACTGCGTGCGCCTCTAATCGGTGCTTTGATTCCACCGATCGCTGCAGCGGCTGTAAACTAGACGCCATGGCCAACGCAGTGTGGTGAGTGGAGGCAAGTTTATTCCCGGCTAAGTGGTGATGCTCTAGATTCACTGGATCCCTCATAGAGTTCATCGGTGGGAGAGAATTAAACTGGTTGTCCAAATCAGTTAAAGTTCCCACAGCGCGCGCAAGAAAAGCGGCAACTCGTCCGTCGGCAGAGACAATTCGGCACTCTCAAAAATCACACCAGCTTGAATCCACTATCAAGAGTGCAGAAACCTCCTTTGTAGCCTATAACAGGCGTGGAAACTGTATTAGAATAGACCAAGCGCTGCCATTGTGGCGTCGGCTGTGAAACGTGGTGCGGTTTGTTTGAGCGAAGCGCGGCTGAGAGCGCGATGCGCGGACTATCAGAGTGACAAGGACAGGTAGGTGATATTAGATCCAGAGGCACACGCACACTACCCCGCTCCGAGTTCATTTCAGCAGTTAGCCGCGCACTGGCTGCGCCTCTCACTACCACCCCACGTCACCAGAATGCTCCCGCCCCCTCTCTTGACAGGCGCATACATGCGGACACGACGGCTCTCCAGACCAACCAGAGCGCGCAAGACCCAGATATGTCTACGAATGTGTTTATAATGGAATGTGGATGTTTTTTTTCTGCCAAATAAAATAATGTAGAGGGAAATGGAACGTACCCGGACGCACCGGCGAGCTGGTGTGCAGCGGCACAAAACCAAATAAAAATGAAAATGTCCGTTTTTTTCATGATATGTGAACGCTTCCAGCGGCCCATAAAAGTGTACTTGTGTGGATCCACTAGCTGAGCTTCTAGCAGGCCCTGTCACTGCAGTTTACTCAGGGACTAACCATGGATAAAAACAAACTCGACTGGATTGTGCTCAAAGCCGGGGGTGTGTGTCTCTGTACGTGCGTGTGTGCGTGCTCGCGCGCGCGAGCGCGTGTGTGTGGAGGAAAGGGGGGATTACTGAATATCAAACAGCGAAATACATGGCTCCTGTAGACTGTCACAAGAAAATTTACTTAAAAACGCATTATAAAAAAAGATAAAATCATAAACTTCAAAGGGAGGGATGCTTGAGCTCAACCCCATGGCTCCGTGCCAATCATGAATGGAAAATAAAACATCATGTTTGGAATGAAGCTCATAAAGACTAGACCTTCTAATGGGGATGCAGGTCAATTTACAATTACAATATACTGTATGCTGCTTAATACAACAATAACATAATAATATCGAATTAACTTTCAGTAAGCAGTTTTCAAACTTGAGGCGACCCCTTAACCTTTTTGAATGTATTGTTAAAATTAAGGTTACATAATAACATTATATACATGCTGAAGTTGACTGTTGAGTGTGAGTTATTAAATAATACAACTCAGTCAACTTCACGCATGTCTTATTTATCAGTAATTAACACTTAATATATCAGCTGCCTGTGTTCAGGCCTGTGAGACCAATCACAGTAACCTAGGCAATACATATTTGAAAGAAAAATTGAGATATTTGTAATAATACTAATAATTTTACAACGGATTTGATGGACTTCACATGGGCCATCAATATTTTGAGCCGCATTCCATCATGATCGCGATGCGTAAGAAAAGGAAAACAGGTGTAATTAAACAAATGCTCGCATACTTTGAATATAGAGGATACACCGGCTGAACGGGTGAACGAACAGCAGACCCAGAGCAGACAGCTGATGCAAATATGATCAGATTACCTGTCTAAAACATGCTTTAAACAGAAACACTCTCCGTCAAGTGTTTTTCCCCACAAAAGATATGTCTTAACTAAAAGCAGCTTTTTAAGACATGTATCTATTTGTAGATGGTGCGACGTTAATGGTAAAAACATTATCCTTGTGTCCACGTGGGTAGGTCGTGGAAGCATTCAGCCAACACATTTCATGGATTGGGTGTTACTAGAAGTTACTGGGCTAATCCCATTAAAGGCATATACCACATTTACAGTCTCGTTTCAGGCAAATTATAGGAAACTTGTAAGGGTTCTGGCTAATGAAACAATGAGGAGTTTCCCCCTATACACCATACAATACTTCCAAGTAATCCCACCTGGAGTATAGCAATAGGCATTCATTTTTACATTCACATTAGTAATACGAATAGGGCCAAAATAAAATAGGCATAATGGAAATACTAGATAAATATTACAATTATTATAATTATTATAATTATTATTATTAGGCCTACATGCCCAGTAATATCAATAGCCTATATTAGCCTGGTAGTAGCCTAGTAGTAGTAGCTGCAGTATGCCTAGTAATAGTAGGATTTAGCAGCCGAGTATATTTTAGTGGCTAATAGTAGTAGCCTATACTAGTACTACTACGACTACTACTACTACTACTACTACTACTACTACTACTAATAATAATAATAATAATAATAATTTAATTATTATAACAGTAAATAAGTAATTCCGTAAATCAGTGATCAAGATGCTGCTTTTTCAGGTTATAATACTAATCTTTAAATGGATTATCGCTTTACTCTTTATTTCTACGTTTACAATACTTTATCTCTTCTGAGGATTACTGCGGGCGGCACCATAAAGGGCCATTAATTAACAATGCAGTCAATATAGAGGAGACGACACTTTTTGCATAGGATTAAGGAGACATCAGGATTCATCCATTAATATAGGCCATATTCATTCTCACGAATAAGCTTTCATTATACATTTAGTTTTCCCCGGAACCAACCCAACAACTGCTGCATACATTATAGCACGGTCGAACACAAGGATTGCCTGTAACCAACGCTGTTAATAAAGGGCCTGGTCGCTGTGCTTGTATTTGCAAACTTGAAAAAGCTTAATTATCGCTTGCCCCGCCCGATGCCATTATGCTTCTACATTTATCCTATTATTCCTAATCAATGACCGTTAACATTTGTTCCCGGTGTCGCAATAAGACCGCGAAATTGCTGCACGAAACAATTAAGGTTATTTGGTTATTCGTCTATAGTCAAATTCGACATAGCCTAATTCCAATTGGTCTAATAAGCATCGGAATACATTCCAGTCTTGAGAGCTTCACTACACAAATTGTGATAATGCATGTTCCTAACATACTGAAATTATTTGAACAAAAATAAGAACAAAACTAAATAAAATAACAATTCCTGCAGTTCTAAACAGATGTCATATGTATTATTGCCTAAACATGAAAAAAATGTCTAACCAATTCCACGATGGTTAGGCTGTATTATAGCCTGTAAAATGTCTGCCTAGATACGGAACCATTGGAGCTTTTCAGACCATCGGATAATATCTGAAATCATCTGCCTAATTTTGATGAACGCAGAAAAAGGTGTACAACCACATACGGCCACTAGGTGACCTTCTAAGTCAAAGAACAGCTGAATATGGCGTCGTAGCCTTGACTAATCTGTAAATACTTTTGGCCTAGCCATCTAACGAGTAACGATGTTGTATTAATAAAGTAACAGGTAGGCCTAGGCCTATATAAGTAAAATATAAACATAACATATTGTACTTCCAAAGCAGTTAGGCTGTTTATATTGATAGTAGCCTATGTTATATTCTCTATATTTAGGTCCATCTGATACTCACCTATTTGCGCGCAGGTGGTCGCAAGCTTGCGGCAGTGGGAGTCCATCACGACAATTTAGAAAACTGGAAGAAACAGAAATTCAGAGGTTTCTATAAATTAGAGCAACAAACTGTTTATGGTAGAATTACAATTACTAATAAATAACCCAGATACATTGTATCCAATACGGTTATTTTGCAGTCAATGTTTATAGTTATGCTAAAGAATACAAATATGAAGGACTAGTGAAAATGCTATGTTCTGCATCAGTTGTTTGCTCGTAGACCAAACTACGGTTTAATTTGTAGTATTTTGACGCTTGGCCTACTTTAGAATTCAACCAGACTCTAACGCAGTGAGTCCACAAAGTGCACTAGCCAGTCTGCTGTTTGTGAGGCGGTGGGAGTGAAGTGATTCCGTGGTAAAATCACCGGATTAGACTGATTGAGATGTCTGTCTGTGGGATATTACAGAATTCATTATCGCAGCCCTATAGTACCTCGATATGAAGTTACACAGATGGGGTTTTATTAGTGCGGGCTCACACTGTTTGCTTATGATAATTCAAGGCGGAGGGGGACATTTGCATGCACGCATTCATGCTGTTAACCATTTTATTCTCCCGACTTCTCCTCCTCGGACTCTCCTGCTCTACATCTGCACATCTTATACCGCAGGCTCGGGATGCTGGAGGTCAAGTTCTACACGGAGTGTACCCCCACCACCACCGCACAAGTCAAATGAAATACGGGGTGACAGGTTTTAACGGTGATCTAGTGTTATATTGACGCAATGAGATTTCATGAGAGTTCCTATGCATGGCCTTTATATCCACGGCCTGAGTGGGAGAAACCTCGTCCTGAGAAATTATACAATAAAATGAATGGTGGTTATTGATAGCAAAATCTAATGCCCACATCACAACTGAAGGGAATATAACAGATGGTGGCCTATTTAATGAACACAAAAAATAAACAACCTACATCTCTGCATTACTGTAAATATATGATGTAAAATGTGTAAGAAATATTATTATGTTTTGGATTATGCATGTTTTTATAATAAGCATCCCATGATCTAATTTGCTTATATATTTAACAAGGAGAAATATGACATTAGACTTACACAGGCCTATGTTTAATTAGGCTATATAATTTTCAAAAACGCAGCCCTTATTTTAAAAGTGACACATATCAGCACAAATTATACAATTAACTAGATCCTAAATGCTATAGCCTATGCTAATCGAACACGCGGCTATAGTTCTAGTTTGGTTAATTAAAGTAATATCAACAAATAATACCACATCTATTTGTTAAATTATAAGGCCAACAATATTAATAAAAATAATAACAGTTAGGCCTACATATATGATTGTTGTATTGTTAAATAATAATATTACTATTACAATATATTTGTCACTATTATTAAAATATTAACTTTACATTGTCTAACTATTATTACTGGCCTATATCAGTGTTGTTTTTAAATTTCTATTCGCAGCCCATTCTTTTTGAAAAATAAAAATAAAGAAATGAAAACAAATGAGATATAAATACAGGCTTAAAAGATATTGGCACACCAATTTAACCTGACTAGTCGGACAGTGTGTGTGTGTGTGTGTGTGTGTGTGTGTGTGTGTGTGTGTGTGTGTGTGTGTGTGAGTGAGTGTATGGGTGTGTGAACTCTCACCAATTGTTGATAAGGATCAATTCATGTGGCATCGGGCCCAACATAGACAAACCCTTGGCACTGACTCCTACTGGCTTTACTTTGGAGAGCAACACAGTGGATTGTGGCACCGCAGCCATAGGCCTGCACGCACGAAGATGCACCGAATAACAAGCACCATGTGTCTCTGTATTAAGTACACCAAGACCCGTGAAGTCCGACGAGGTACCTCTTCGTATCGATGCGTCATTGTCTGACAATGACATGTGCTATCATTCCGTTACATAGCTCGGCTCTGAGACGCACGTAAGAAAATACACAGAAACGAGAAAAGCCCCGAGGTGCAACGAATTCTTGCACTTGCATAAATTAACATCTCGGTATGGAAATGGCCTCTGAACTTACCAGTCGCAGACAGCAAGCAAGGTTCTCCACGTCCCGTTCGAGCCGTTTGATTCAGATGAAGAGGTAAATTCCACCGTCCACACAAACACACGCGCATACACACCGATTTGTAAAGATGACAGACGAAGGATTATTGTAGTGAATTCACGTTCCACGATATTCGGTTTCCGTGTTCCTTTGGGTCTCTGAGCGTCTGTGTTGTCCGTCGGTCCCCGTTATCTTGTCAAATGTGTCGCTCAGTTCAGATTGAACCATTTATGCGCATAAATAAGCATCTATTTGGGGCGCGCAGAGTACGAAGCGGAGGAGGCGTCGACATGCGAGTCTCTCCTTGTTTCGTCCTGCAGGACTCGGCGCTTCCTCAACTTTTTTCACCTGAAAGACTCTGAGAGTGGCGCATTTTCCCCCTTAGTTTGAGCTTTGAGACGCAGCGCGTGGGTGTGTGTGAACGTCTCAGTGTAAGTTCGTGCGTGTATGTCTGTGTGTGTGTGTGCGCGCGCTCGCATAATGGGTGTATTTGTGTGTGCCTGTGTAGTTTAGCTCTGTCCAAACTTAGACGCTCTCAACTTTCAACTACAATACCATAACGGACACAGGATGGTACCTCCTGCCTGCGTCCCTGAATTAGACGGCTGAAAAGGAACACTGATATTGTAGCGCATTTGCAAAACGGCAGCAAAGAATATATCAGGTTTTAGTAAAAACCGCATTGATTAGTAAACAGCTCATCAATAATTGCAACCACCCTGCCACGACCATGGAGAAATATTGCAATTCCTATTTTGGAAGTATTTTAAATTAGAGATTGGCCTGTGGAATCACATTTTAAATATATAGGCTGTAGCTTTAGGTGCTTTTTGATTAGGATATGATTTGGTCTGGCGTCAACGATTAAAACAAAAAGTTTGTTTAGCATTTATTGAAATATTTTAATTATAGAATATACTGAGTCAAATTGAAAACATTGGTGCATTTTGGTGTAAGTTGCAGACCTTATCGAGCTGTGAATTTATGATGAAGTGAACAGCTGGCTCGGATGCAAATCTTCTTTATAGATCCGTTAGATACAGACCGATTTTCAATCTCGCATCTTAAGTGAGGCGGGCAGGCCGGACGTAGGCCCGTGTTTCACGTGCCTAATCCCCTTTTTACATTTTTAGTCATACTCCCATTAAACCAGTAATTAATGCGCGCGTCCACACGGGAATTTCTAGGCAAGGCAAAGCAAGGCAATGCAAGGCAAGGGGGGCTTTAAGGCAAAACTACAGCCGTTGTCCCCAGAAATAGAAGGGAGAACATTTGAAACCCCATTTTGCATTACAACAACATAAAAAAAACGAATGTATCCAATTTAAAGAGTGCATTACCCCGACAGTCTATTAACCGAAATTAATTTAAAATACACATACATTTTCATTGGCAAACTGAATAAGGCCTGTTATAACATGTTATTGGCCTATATTTGCATTGTCATCTATTAGTAGGCCTACATTTGTATATCAATATCGCGTATGAGCACTTATTCAATCTGCCTGGATTTGACCTGTGGCCATTGTATTTTATGTTATCGCGAGGTTTACGATTACGACAATTAACAGAAGCCCCGCATCTCACTGCCGCAAACACAAACAACATCACGCTCAATATAACTCCGCCTGTCATTTCGCCGAGCACGGAGGAAAGGCGATGTCTGGGTAAGGGTGCGGAAGGGGGGGCGTGGGGGTGGTGGGGGGTTGGGGGGGGGGGGGGGGGACAATATTCTTCAATTACATACGTAGAATAAAACGAAGGAGCCCTGCAGTT
>JAODTR010000002.1:267165-288894 GCA_025399935.1 Amblyopsis rosae | reverse complement strand
GGGAGGAGGCCTCGGGGAAGACCCAGGACTAGGTGGAGAGATTATATCTCCACACTGGCCTGGGAACACCTCGGGATTCCCCAGTCAGAGCTGGATAATGTGGCTCGGGAAAGAGATGTTTGGGGTCCCCTCCTGGAGCTGCTGCCCCCGCGACCCGACTCTGGATAAGCAGATGAAGATGGATGGATGGATGAATAGTCAAAAATATCCCCCACCCCGCACACACACACACACACACACGCACACACAAACATGCATTCATACACAAAACCAATGGATTAAGAGCAGGATGAGCCAGTAAGCAACATGCTTAGCCATACTGATGCTCAGGGAATAGAAGTGGGTTTTGACAGACTCAATGGATTTGGCCAGGCTAATGTGGAATATGAATGTGTATGTAAACCTATGTCTATATTATATAGACAATCAATTATTGTTTCTATAGTAGGCTATACTACTACAGTATATGTACAACTACTACCGCTGTCGTAACGGTTCATGGCAGCCCTCCGTTTTGTCTCCCCAAAGGAGATAAAAACAGTCGTAAAGTCTAGGAGCAGGGTAATGCCATTTGCAGTATTGCACGTAAAAAGCTGTTTAAGAACAAAGGGTTAACATTACACTCGCTGTCACACGTGTTGACGGCGGCCTGTGAAACGAGGCACTGCACAAGAGGCGTGTGCTCACACAAGCGTTCCACACTTTGTCAGTCAGCGAGTGGCGGCCAGAGCAAGAGAATTGAATGAGTTCTGTAACAACTTATCAAAGAGGGCAACTTGATATCTGTGGCGGTGAACCCCACCTGTTTATGGGGAGAGGCAATTGGTCAGCATGCTGCTCTATAGGGTTCAAATCCCATTCCCCGCCCACACGGCCAGTCAGCCAGACCAAAGCGTTGTTGCAGGTGGGTTTCTAACCCCCCCACTCGGCCCCAAACACCACAATGACAGGTGGAAAGGCATTCTTTTTAATGATGTCTGCCCTTTACGTCTTTAAATTTCAGGATGTGCAACATGAGATGGTAGAAATGCCAGCAAAGGACGGGAAGAAAAGAGGGGGTGATTACACACCTGAGTTATAAGATGGTTCGGCATCAGCATATGATTGAAACTTGATTTTGATATTACTAACAGAGAGTTAGCCAAATTGATACAGTGTACAATAGAGATCACTGCCAAAACCCTTCAGTAAGACTGTTCCACGTTCCAGCATAATGGTTATGCAGTTCATTGATATGGCACACAAAATCCAAAAGCTTGTTAGGTTGAGGTGTTTCATCAATAAACCATAAAGATATGATATTAAGTCCCCAGAGTTAAAGCATTGATTTGACATTTGCTAGAGAAATTGAAAATAAGAAGTAATGAGGCTTGACTGAAGTTGAGTTTTACAAAAATCTAACTAATACTGAAAACATACCGATAAGATTTTTATAAAAATGTGTAACTATTTAATGTACTGATTAACTACAATAATGAACACAAATATGATTATATTATTATGGGTCATTTTGTCATCTATCTCTGTGTACAAAACAAGCCCGTAAAGTTGTCAAACCCATGAGATACATTAGCTAGCTATTTGTCAGCTAATAGGCGAGTATGGCATGCACACAGCCAAATGGCCAGAAGCTGTGGAACGCTTCAGCGAGATGCCAAAGCCTCGGTAATGCCCCTCTAAACCACTTGGAAAATACCACTTGTGAATTTCCACTCCAAATTAGTTGTGGGTACCAAGCCACGCCACGTTGAGATACTGTTCCACACCACAGCTGATCATTGCATGGGAACAGGTATATTCCACTGAATATGACAATTTTGTCTTGCACTCAGGACATCGACACATTTAAAAACCAGTATGTCATGTTGCAGGAATTATGTCTGTGCTTCATAGTACAAAGAGGATATTTACTACATTACCCGCTTAGATCTAATATGTCATTTCATATATTCATAAGCAGTGCTCAACAGACAAACCAACATCCCTGTATCAAGCTGCAATAAATCCGTCAAATAACAAAATAAAGACTGTGTATCAGTTTTCTTGGTTGCAAATAGATGTATTCTATTGATGAGGGTATAGTACTGGACATTCATGTAATGTATGCTAATGAGTGCCTTGAATTTCTTCCCAGCATTACAGTGTATTCCACAGTGCATATGAACAGGACGGATTAAGTTCATCTAAAGTGTATCCTATGACCTAAATTGCAGTACAGAGCTGCTAATTAATTTCAATATGGGAGAGCTGATGTACAGTAACGTTTAGTTAGATCAAAGTTGAGCTCCGTCTCAACCTGTGTGTATGTGTGTGTGTGTGTGTGTGTGTGTGTGTGTGTGTGTGTGTGTGTGTGTGTGTGTGTGCATATGTGTGCATGCATGTGTGCTACTGTAGCCTCCAGGCTATTGTTAGCTTCATCTCGCTATCTAACTATCTGCCTTCCAGATCTGATTGGAGATTAGCGGCATGTTCGTTCTGGAGCGGCTGGTAAACATCAAACGTTTTATTTAGAACGCCCCTCCCTCAGTGGCTATTCTGGGTGAACACGGGGCGTGTCTGAAGATGGACTGGACTGAGAGTGCGAGTGTGTAAAGTGTGTCTATGTGTGGGAGACGCTGTGGCACTAAGAGTGTAAAGAAAGTTTAAAAATGAAAGTAAATGTCAATAATAACCCCCCTCCCCCTGTCCTTTCTTGCCACACACACACACAAACACACACACCGCCACGTTTGGCAGTGGGTCTGGGCGAAGGGACCTGGCAGCTGGCAGGCTTCGGGACTGTGAAGGTTATAATCGCAGTGCTTTGGGTAAGTGTTTTCCATCTTTCCCTCCCCGCCGGGGCCTCACCGGGGCCTCGGGGCCTCGAGACACCACCGCAGACCCCCAGACAGCTGGCCCACGGTTCCAGTTTCACC
Source organism: Amblyopsis rosae (assembly GCA_025399935.1). NCBI lineage: Eukaryota > Metazoa > Chordata > Actinopteri > Percopsiformes > Amblyopsidae > Amblyopsis > Amblyopsis rosae. The sequence goes on along the minus strand of JAODTR010000002.1, from coordinate 285,979 downwards.
ACTGCTTTCCCCAGGCCGATATGCCGCCAATTCTTACTGTCTGATGATGGCTGTATGTTCCTTCAACCTTTAGTACTGCCCTGGCACATGAACAGGCTTAGTACGTCGTTATACAAGTAAAGATGTCTAGATAAAAGCCAACCATATTAAACCATATAGTCTATTTCTCGTCTACAAAATAAAAGGTATTTCCTATACTAGACACATTACTATACTTTCTTTTTCCATTGGCATACAGTATGTTTAACTTCTAACTTCTTCATACTTATACAGTATATATATATATATATATATATATATATATATATGTGTGTCAAAAGTATACTTATAGTACTGTGATATAAGGCAAACCCCACCCCCCTCCACACCCAGACCTGAGGTAAATGTTCAGAGGTCAAAGGGCAAAACTGCCCCATCCTTTATCTCCCAAACCATCAGTGTTTCCGTCCTCCCCCTCCGCCACCCACCCATCTCTACCTTCCCCTGGCCAGTCTAGCCAGCTGTGGTTGGTACAACAAACTGATTTCCAGAGTGTTAACCGCCATGTTCTCCCTCCTGTGGCAGGATTTCATTTGCAGAGCACAGGGGGCCAATATCTAGGGTAATTCCCCGGGTTTAGTGACACTGATCTCTTCCCAGCTCACCTTGGGGAGAAAAATTAAAGCGTAGGTAAGGACTTTATACCCCACCCACCTCACTGCCCAGCAGCCTAACACACACAGCCAATCAGCTCTCTTGAACGCCCAGTACAGTCTGCTATGTTCACTAAACAAGATAGTGTCTTTTACTGTAAATATTTTTTAACAATTATATCATGATACAATAATAAAAAACATTGTTTTTGGGATGCTGTTGTAGTTTGGAGTACTAAGTAGGTTGGCTTTCAGTAATACAAAACAAAACTAGAAAGTATTTTTACTGAATTTTGCCTGCACACAACCAATTCCTCCATTAAAATAAAGAACCAATATAAGCTACAGTACAATTTAGACAGATACATTCCATTTATTGCATCTGTTTTATTTTCGTACCTTTCAAGCTGCCATGCGGTGCGTTGAGTTTAATGAAAATCTTTCCGCCGACCATTTTTAGGGCGAGGATAAATGTCATTTCCTGTAAATATGACTTCCAAAAAATACCCTAATTTAATTTTAAATCTGGTAAAAACCGGCAGCTGTTCAGTTACAGAAAGAAAAATATAAGTTTTGCTGACAGTGTGCTAGAGCAAATTAAATGTCAACGACGAATCGTTTCCACAATGCAATCAAAATGGGAACAGATGGACTTGTCTGATATGCTACAGTCACCTGTCGCTGTAGCTTACTTTATTCTTGATTATTATTTCCAATAATATCACACCCAGATGTCAAATTGTAAAACCTGAAAATGGAAAGTCTTTTTGTTAGACTGGATCATTGGTGTACCTCCCCATTTTGTGATAATTAGCGGCCAAACAGGATTATTTATATGAAAAACCCTTAGATTGTAACGTGGAAAAGACGTCCCTGAGTCTGAGGCTGCACGTCTCTGAGCTCGGTGGTCCGGTCAATGACAACGCCTGTCATCGCTCTGCTGCTGGTGTGCCTGAGCTGCAGTGCAGTGGGAGCAATTAAAAGTCTAGGATTGTTAACCATGTGCACAGGCTTAGCGCGGTGGAAGTGGGAAATAAATGGCACAGAGCAGGGCACCGGAAACAGATATGCAGTTTACAGTCTTACCACTTCTCTCTCTCACACGCATCCCCACACACGTGAACATGCTCAGTGAACACTGTGCAGACACATTTACACTTTAATCATCACTCACTTGAATGTTTCCTTTTTTTACTGAGGGAAAAGTGCAGAGAAATGGACATTTGACATTTCAATGCAGAAAGCGGCCACAATGTGTTTCCAATCTCATGCAGGCATATATGAGGCTCGCCATGAAGTGGGGGGGGGGGGGTTAACCTCCCCTTCCCCACATTTGGAAAACAACCCAACCAGCCTTGAGGAAAAACAAAACAAATGTTTGCCACCAAGCACGTTCAATACCCCACCCCACCCCACCCAACATGGACTCCACCCACAGCCTGGGTCCCAGAAAGCCACAGGCTCACATGCGACACATTAGCGCGGGTGGGAGGGGCTAGAGAGGACATGTTTTTGGCATTAAACGATTATGAGCCCTTCAAACAAGACACACTCCCTAATTGGCTCCTTTCACAACATTTACATATTGCCTTTGGTTTCTCCCCGTGGGTATGTTGGGGTGTCACCTTGAGGTGTCACTGGGAGGGGAAGGGTGGATGCGGGGTTCGGTGGGACAGGCGAGCGGGTGGGCTCTCAGTGGGACACGATCACAGTGGAAGAAGAGAGGAGCCGCGACGACACACGAAGCTAAACAAGCAGCCTGACTTCTAAGCTTCAACAGGCGCTGTCTCTCCGGATCCTTCACTACTTTCCTCTCAGATGCCGCCTAAGCCTTTTATTCGTATTGTTTTGTTTATACTGGTTCTGTGTTTTGTTTTTACTTCACTTGGTGTGTATGTGTTTCATTAGTCCCCAGAGGGGCTAAATGTGTTCAGAGCGATCGAGGCAGAGAGAGAGTGAAAGTGTGTGTGTGTGTGTGTGTGTGTGTGTATGTGTGAGAAAGGACAGAGAAATAGATAGAGAGAGAGAGAGAGAGACATTGCTGATGGTTGAAAATGTTGTAACTTGCTTGCATAGTGTAAACAGCCCATGTACACGTTTTAATAAGCACATAAACAAGGAAGGAAATAAAAATATTTCAAATGTAGGCCTATTTCTTCCAATATAAACTATAGGCTACATTCACACTCACACCAGAATAACCACCATACTCAATCCATCAAACTCTGTCCTGTCAGTTTTAGCTAGCGCAGACATCACAGCTCTCAGATCAGATCAGGTCATCACTCTCAAGCTCCCAGTCCCACTTGTGAAACACTGCAGCAACAGAAACCCAATCTATTGTTTGATGTGCGCAGACAGATTGTCTTGCAAAGATTGCCAAATGCCTAGTGTAAACAACCCAATTTTAACCTTTCCAAGGTGTGACTCAATAAAGATGAAAATGCGAGATATCTATTAGGTGCTCTGGGGAGTTTGAATGAAAGCCAGATGCATAAATACAGCGCTGTGTTAAATGTGTATGCAGCAGGGAAAATAGTAATCAGATTGGTTTCCTGAGACAAACAATAACATTGTTTTAAACCAACAGCATTTTTCTCAGGCTGAGCCGGTAGCTTGCATGCTAATCAGTGTCAGACCTATCTTGGTTCTAAGAGACAGAAATGCTACCTAGCCGTTTTCATGCTAACAAGGCCAGTGGGAGGTCACATTAGCATTATCAGTGCATATAACATGCTAACAGCAACAGCCATACAATGCAACACTTGATATTGTACTTTTCCGTGACAGTTTAGCATCCTTAATGTAATTTAAATCTGCATGTTTACGGTTGATCTAAAATATCCTCTCTTGAGAAATGTATTTATTTCTTTATCAAATAAGAAAGCTATCTGGCTGACAGACAAATGACAAAAAACCGATTATTCCAACAAATTCTATGAAATATTTTATCAAGAAATTATTTGATCAGGGTCATGGATGTGTTATTGTTTTGCGAACCAAATTGTGGGCTGGAAAAATAGCCGATACACTGAGAAACCTAAAAAGAGTGACCTAACAAATTAATAAATGCCTGTGTTGGCAACTCTAGTGGAGAATGTAACTAACATTACTGTATATTTTGTAGAAGTTTTTATAACCGTGAATTCTTAGCTATGAGCAGATACAGACATTAGGCTACAGCTACACTTGTAGATAGGCAAATAAGTGATAAGTATCCTTGAAGAATCAATTAATTTCACACGGAGGCTCATTTAGGGATTCCCTCCATTTTCATAATGACTGATAGCTTCACTATAAGCCACATGGCTCAGCTTAGCAGTTATGAAGTGGAGCCAGTGGGAGCTCCCAGCATGCTCATAGTCCCTTAATGTATGATCGCACCGCCAATGATGGATCACACTGTTTTCATCACAAACCTGTAAGAGGCCTCTTGCCTCGACTTAAGAGATCCTGACCCCAGAGCTTCCCCCCCGTTGGGGTGATTTTACTTTGACAAATCTTTCTAGCTAACTACAAGGCCTCTGCGCTCCGATGGGGAGCAACCCCGAGACTCCTCATCTGCCTCCTATTACCCTTCCAAATTGAGAGTGTACAGGGTGGAAGTGTTAATGGATGGAAACGCAGCGTAGGGACACCGGCTGCTGGTCAGGTAAAGTGTCAGTTCTCCCGTGTACCATGGTACGTCTTTAACTGTTAGGGCAGCCAAAGCCCCCTGCTTAACCCCGCTGGGACGTGTCAGGGGCCATAATCAGCGCAAGCTTCTGGAGCCAGTGGCGTTTGTAGCCACTCAGTTACAACATTGAAAATAATAGATTAGATAGAATAGATTAATTTGCAATCAGTTGACCACAGAACCAGTGACTTAAAATAGGTTTTATAGTGTTCATATGACCCTCCCTATATACTGGCTTGTAGTGCAGGATTACTGGGTACTGGGTGTCTGAGGTTAATCACTCATTTGAGGACCACCCCTTTAAATTATAGACATTTCAATAAATTAAAGGTATAGTCAGCTATTGTAAGCTAATCGTAAACTAATACACTTCAGGTCAAATTCACCAAATATCTTCATGCATTTCGCTATCTTACCATTCTCTGTGCTTGTTGATATGTCTACACAGTCTGGAGGTGCGTTCAGAATTGGTGAACGAACGAGCGAACACAGCAAATTTTTGCCAACAGTTTTCCATTTGCATTGTGTTTGTCGCGAACATTTGCGAAAAAAATAACGGTTTGGGGAGGCAGTTCTCGGCGAACACATGTTGAAGCTGGACAAATGGTGACAGTTTAAATCTAATATTCTTGGAATGTTTACACAAATCGTTCAAAGTTCAAGTTCAAAGCAAACATGTTCACCACGAACGTTCGCCACTGGTCGCCAATTCTGAACGCACCTCTGCGTATGCTACGTATGTAGCATCATAGACAAAGTGGCGAACACCGCTCACATCAAAACAGCCTTAGTACTATTCTTTACTTCACAATGCGTTACGATGTGTTGAGCGACGCCTTGGAGAGATATTGTTTTTATTTGAGCTCGAAGTTAGCAAGCGTTCTCGAGAATGTTCTGGTTTTAATGAATTGACCATATTGTGCATTTTAAGCTTAAATGAAGCCCTCCCGTTGTAAAAGCCACCATCCTTCTATGTAATGACTCACATGACTTGAGCTGTCCATGCTAACTAGTGAAATATGTTTGCTGTTGAACCTGCCATGATGCACTTTGATGATGAGCAGCCGATAGTGTTTTTATCGACTAAGATGCCCCCAGCACTATCAGGAGAATATGGAAAACAATTGTCGACTGGACTCTATTGCTATAGACTTTCACACCAGCTGTGAGTTCAAATAAAAAAACACTTAGATGGTGGAGTTACAAATTATGTGAGCATAAAGCATTTGTAAAGTTGTCATATATGTGAGAAATAAAAAACGTGAATGGTAAAAACGCTGGGATTTCTTTTCTTATTTTTAATAGTTTTACTGCATTTTTAATTTAGTGCTATACTGTACTATGATGTGTAAGGCATAAATCAGTGCTGTGTGGGAAATGAGTGCCTGTCAACTCAACCCCCCCTCCCCACACACACACACACACACGCAGGCACGCGTAGGATGCAGTCAGAATTTCAGAGCCGCTTGTGTGGATTCATTACCCCCTGCTGTGCAGTTGTCTCACGTGTCTTTGTTGAAAAAGGAGGTTCTCAGGAGCAATTAATGGGCATGATTAATAAGCACAAAGTTGTTCTACTGTACTTAAAAGCTTAGGCACGCTGCTAAAAGTAGAATGAATTATAAACACAGATTGTCATGTCATAAAGGTAAAGGTGCTTTTTGATTGTCAAATACATGTATAAAATTCATCCTCTGCATTTAACCCATCTGATTAAAACCAGTGTCACTGGTCAAATGGCACTGACTGGAGAGCAAAATTTACATGTTAGGGATAGTGGGGAAACCGGAGCAAACCCATGCAGACACGGGGAGAACATGCAAACTCCACACAGAAAAGCCAGGACCCCAGGACCTTCTTGCTGCCTGGACAGTGAGAAAGGAATACAGCGTTCTCTGCAGAGACAGTGGCCGATAGCACATGACAATTTATCTGCTATGTAGACATACGTTATCTTTATAAAAACAATCAACTGTATAATATAATATAAATACTCCAGTAACATTCATACCAATCAAACTAGTGGATGTAAAACCCATGTAAAATCAAACAAATCTAAACAAGTGAAGCGTAAATAACACAATAAAGAAACTTAATTAATTTGTATCAATAGCAGACCTGGGTAGAATAGCCAAAAACTGTGATCAAGTAAAAGTACTGTATCCTTAAAGTAATAATAACTCAAGTAGAAGTAAAAGTAAGAGTAAGAGTAAAAGTATCTAGTGAAAAGACTACTCAAGTACCGAATAATCTTAATTTTTAAATAAGCAGAGCATGAATTTATTAAATATTCAAAATGGTAATGCTGTCCATTGCTGCGCATTGTTTACATTAAGTATCTTTGAAATGATTGGACTGATATAGTGAGAAACGCCTGAAATATAGCAGAATGTAGCGGAGTAAAAGTAAAAGAAAATATTTGCAAATACACTTCAGTAAAAGTTAAAAGTATGTTGCTACAATTTCTTGAAAAAGTCACTAAAGTAAATGTAACGGAGTAAGTGTAGCGCACTACAACCAACCTCTGCTCAATAGTAACAATTAATAACAATAATAGTTCCACTTCCCTTGAAGGTGAAACAAGTGTTATAAAAATGTTTTGGTTAGAAACATCTGATATCCCTCCAGCACTTGAGAGGCTAGCACGTCCCTCTACTCCTCCCCATAGGTGCACACTTGGTGTGTGCACCTTTAACCGAACTATGAAAGTTTAAATTGTGGGAGGGGGGACAGGGCTAAACACACAAGATGGCTTATAGAGCCGGGCGCACAGGCTGCTGAGTCAAGCCCGGAGTTTGATAATCATTAGCTCTCAGTTAGGGACTGCTTGCATGGGAGTAATAATCTATCAGTAAATCTGAAACTCTAACTAAATGGGCTTTAAGTGTGCCGGGGCTGAAATAAAAAGCCTACAAGCCCACCCGGGATCATGTTTCACTGAGGCGTGAGATATTCGTCACTATTTTTACAGACACATGGTCCTCAAACTGCTAGTGGAAGCCTTTTTTATCAGAGGAGCGTTATGTGCTCCCTGCTGCTAGATGTGACGTTGATACACAGGACTCATCAAAGGCCATGTAACACTGAGGGCGGCCTGAGATAGACGCACTTGAGTACAAGGGCTAGGTTGACAACATTGTATTCGCATAATCTAGATGCTAGTGAATAGTTAATTTATGTGCTAAAAAAAAAAGAATTACAGTAAATATTGACATGTAATGATATTAATAAGTAAACAATTTTGTAAATGTATTCGCATTTGGACTAATTTGCCACTGTAGAACACACAGGCATTTAACTAGAAATTAAAATAAAACATCCAATTTAGAGATGGGACAAAATATGATATTATCGTTTATCGCAATAGAAATACTGACAAAAATCGTATCGTGGTGAGTGTCCATTATTAACAAAATTTAAGATGAAGTGACATTATCTGTGAAGCTGGGAAGACCTTGCTGGTGAGATGTGATAATTACTGTAAGCTATTCTGTATTGTAAAGCAGTTGCTTGTTGGGACTTCTAATATCCACAGTGCATGATCAGCGGAGAGCGGGGGATGTTACTACAGATACAAGACAGATGCTGCACAGTGATGATGGCTGAAAAACTAGGGTATCCATCACTGGTCATCCTAAAGCCACAGCCACCCTCCCAGCAGCCGCACCAAATCCTTTATCTGGAGTGCTAGCTACTTTACAGTAGGAACACAAAAACACATACTTCAGAGGAGCGTCCCCTTGTAAGTGATAGAACTGGGACATGAATGATATCAAATTCTAATGTATGTTGTAAAATGTAAAGCTATGTGAGCCATGATAGATGCTGCTGTCATTGCCGTAACAGAATGTCGTTTGCTTACGATAATGGTGTACAACCTGCTCTAACTAACAGAATGTTAAATGTACTCATTTTAAGTCACTATGCATAAAATAGTTAGCTAAATGCTGTGAATGTTAATGTAAAATTGTACACTGCTCACTGTCACCTCACTGGCACTAGAAATTAAAGCTTCCACCACCACCACCACCACCGTGTGGTACAAATAGCCCAAAATACTGTTCGGCCATGTTGTTTTTTTTAATTTTATATTTACATTATCTCGAAAAAAAGTGTACCTACAATTTGTTGGTTGGTGTTATGCAAACACAGGGAGTTTATGTGGAAAAGTTATTCTGCAACTCGGCAGATTGATTCTGTTGAGGAGACAAGTTAGTGTTATTTTTTTCAAGGTCAAGGAAATTTGTGCAAGGACTGTGAAATGTCTACAAATAAATAATAAGTAGGCTACTGACTGTATATTCTTATATGTCAGTAGGAAAGTATTTCCAAGAGCAAGTGTCTCAGACCATTTTTCTTGGCAGCAGAGAAATACAGAATATGGTTAACCTTATTTAGAACTTTAAACTGGCCTCCTTTTGGATGACAACTTTGAATGTAATATATTAAATGGGACACCATATGAGTTAAAAAACAATACTTTTCAGTACTTGTCATGTACCCATTGTGGTTAATCTAAAGTGAATTGAATGTTCATAACTGCCGGACCGCATGTAGTGGACAACATGAGTGGATGTCGCTTACTTAGTCCCTGACTGACTGACTGACTGACCGACTGACCGACCTTGCAAAGAGCATTCATGGCACGCCATTCTACACAGTAGGTGGTGGTAACGCACCAATAGCATGAAATTCTAGAGAAGAAGACATTTCAGCTAGCTGATCGCTTGAGTAGCTCTAATACAGGAGGCAGCATTTTCAGGTTTCTGGATTTACAGGCTCCAAGCCATAGACTAAATCTGCATTTCTATGACCCAGTGTGTTAGTGTTCTGTGCCTATGATAAAAGATGGACTACAAGCTGTGTGAGTGATATGAATTGATTTTAGTGGTCAGTAGCCTTTTGGTCACTTACCGAGTCCCTGACTTTTTGTCATGCTGTTCTTGTCCTTCCACTCGTAAACATTCCGGAGGTGATTCAGATTTAACGTTTGTGTTTGAGTGATGGCCAGCTAGCGAGGACGAGCTAGCATGGATGGGCCTCGCTGGAAGTCCACTCTGCCCGCCCTGAAATGTTACGTTCCAGATCGTTAAGTGATCCCGACCGTTCCATTTTGAGTTTGGCCAGTTGAAGTTTAAATTTGTTGCCCTCCCCTTTCCTAATCAATAGCAAAAACAACCTGTGTGGGTTGTTTAGTTTAACCCCCAATACATAACATAGCAACTTTTCTGAAGGGTAGCTGCCAGTCATTTGTACACTTTGTTTTCCCCATTAAACGTCAGTGAACGCCAAAACGACTACAACTTGACATCAGGCTGCTCGGTCCGGCTGAACTAGGCTTGCCTAACTTTTTTTTAGTAATCGTTATTTTTTCTCTTACCACTCGGAGTGGAACATTGGTTATTTTGTTTTGAAATGGACAGTTTTATTTTGCTATAATGGCAGGTTTTGTGCATTATTTGTGCCATTTCATTTAAGATCACCTGACACTGATTTGTTTACATCAGATTTTAATGAACAAAAAAAATATTTTTGGAGGGGGGGGTGGCATATTATAACAAATTAGATTACTATAGGTATTGTTTCCTCCATGATACCAAAAAAACAACAACAAAAAAGTGTCAATGAAAACCAGCCATTTGGTTTATTACTCAAATTACACTATCTGTTTATTACACCCCCTCCACCAAAGCACCACACACACACACACACACACACACACACACACACACACACATAAACCTTAATTCTCCCTCCTCAATCCCTCAATCCCCTCGTTCCTTCAACACAGGCCTCTCACTGACCTCCCTGGACCTCATTGTCCCAAAGTGAGGCTTGATTACTGGCCTAAGCCCTGTGGAGGTTCGCGTCGGTGGCCACAGCTGATCTTTTATACTAATTTTGGATTAATGCGGGGTGCGCAACACTGCGTAAACACGCCACTGAGAAGGCCCCTGCCACACAGAGCTAAACATTAATCCTCCCTAATGCCGAGAGTCAACTTCCACTCCTTATCAGAATTTGTCTTAATCTCTGCCGAGGCTGTACAAAAGTCGGCTGCTCAGTTAAGTAATGTGTATGGGCACCCAACACTGTTCCACCAACGTCCTGCAATTACAACATACAAAAAGAAATATTCGTAAAAAACACAAATAAAAATCTCCTCACCTCTGAAATGGTCCTGGTCTGGAGATTCCAGTTAGCCACTCGTGAAAGCATCCTCCGTCTTTGCTTCATCTCACAGTCATGATACATTCATGTATTTACAGTAGCATGTTGGTTGTATTGTCTTTGTCCAGTCTCATTTTAGCCACTCTCTCTCTCTCTCTCTCTCTGTCTCTCTCCCTGTCTCTCTCTGTCTTAGTTCTCAAGAGTTGCTCCTTTTAGAATCTGGCGATGTGTGGGTTTCTCCCATGTGGTCCCAGTCTGGGAGCTGCACAGAGCCCTTCCCTGAAGACCAGGGATGTCTGTAATTTTCCCAGTAAGATTAATGTAATGTATTATTTCTGCTCATTTACAGTGAGGTCAAGCATTTAAATGTCAGGCCATATGGTGTGATGTTTCTTCAGTCATAAACACTGACACTTGCAGCAATGCTGAAACAAAATCCAATGTTAGTAATTTAAGCATAGAAGTATTTGTTTTTAAGGTACTGTAACATATAATGTTTACAATGAAATATACAAATTCTCTCATTTTATGACCTTGTTGGAAATGGTACTGTATATGTAACTTATTAATGATGAAGACAAGGGGAAATTAGGCTATATATTTTAAGCCTTCAGACAACAGTCATATGCCATTTAATTAGATGGACTTTCTAATATTGTTCTATTTATGTTAATGTAGAAAAAGGTGTGATAGTACATTTGCACATCAAATTAACGGTTGCCTTGTAAGCATGTTTGTTGAAATTAATGAAAATGTTTTAATATGTACTTGTATTCAGTTTTTGTGTAGCTTTATTACACATTATTAATAATTTTCAAATCAAGCAGCAGGTGTATTCGAATTAAATAACCGTGAGGAATGCAGGTGATAAAAATTTATTTATCCTTAATAGATGTATTCAAACACTACACATTTTTTTTATTAATCATTGCATTGACACAAGGGAGATTTAATTTAAACAAATGCCATCATACGTGTACATGTTAAAATGTATGAATGATTAATTTAATTTAATACAAAATAATAAAAATTACCCAAATTGAAAGCGCTGCAGTTAATTTATTCTCTCCTATTCCTACCACAGAGGCACCACGTCAGGAAAAGTATGTTTCACTTTCAACAGGAGCGAGGATTCTGGCCCCTCTCAAAAAGCATTTGAGAGAAAAATTTTGAGCAATGTCCCCTCAACACCCCCCAAACAAATAAAAATGAAAGACATGTCTTGTAAGTTGTTTTGACTTCACATTGATTAAATGCAAAAACAATATAAATATATCATTCAAAATCTTGAAATCATCTTGAAATCATCGTAAAACCACATGAATAATTATTTAGATATTCAGTCTGTTGGTAATTAGGGAATTTGATTGGATAATAGCCTATACACATTGACTATCTCACAAAGAAATTATAATTAAAACTTGACATTCTGTAGAGGCTAAAGTCCTCACTCAGCTGTGACGAATAGGACACATCACTGTACTTTATAGTACTGTAGGTAGTTCATCCGTCACTGTCCGTGGGCTACTACAACACTGGTACATTTTAATTAATATTACAGAAAATTTGTATTTGTGCAAATAATAATCTTAGGTTGCATTATTAGGTTCACTTTAAACTAAAGTGCCTTCCATCAGATTTGAGGCTAGCAAATCAAAACTGTTCTATTACGGCCATTGGTCGTGAAACGATCTGCAGGCAAAGCTCAAATCCGAGGCCCATATATCTTTCAATTATTTTAAACATAGAATAATGCCTTATTCATGTACTGGATTATGTAATGCATTTTAGCTGTAGCTAATGTTCCTGTTGTGATTTGCTGTCCTGTCATTTGAGTGATGCTGCAATTTTACCCTTTTGGCCAGGTCTCACTTGTAAAATCAGATTTCTACACAAATACACACAAATATACGTTATACACTGTATACACCAAGATCTTGAAATCATGTAATGACCCCCCGCAACACATTGCAACTTCACCCGGGGTCCTGACAGCCCTTATGAGAACCAACACAAAACTGCACACGAACACTGGGATACTTTGACCTAGAGAGTCTCTTCCAAACAATGACTAGCTGGCTGTCAGCAGGGGATTCTCTCTGAGGCCCTGCTGGAAAAGGAGAGGCAGAGGTCTATGAATGGACAACATTACAGCAAAACACCAGAGAGAATGAAGCGGCTAATCTTTGTGTAACCTGATGCTACAAACATGTTGCTAATATGAGGTGGAGCGTGGAGAAGCTAGGTTTGGACTGGGCCGCGTGCATGCTAGCTGGCAAAAATGTTAACAGGGCCGGCTGAGTTAACAGCGTAGGCCACATATTATAACATTTGAGAAAAACAGCATACAGCAAGCTCTACAGCAATACATAGCTGGCTAACACTGATGCTTTACAAAACGAAATTATTCAATTTAATAATGTATAAAAGCAATGTATAATTTACCAGTAGAATTCTTTTGTGAGCCTTGAATAACTTCATTAGTCAATTAACCATGAGCTTACATAGTTAATTGTCCCTTGTCTTAAATTAAATGTCATATTTATTTCAACAAATTATTTATTTTTTAAACATTGCATTGTCTCAAATTTGAACACATCAAACTTGTACTACTGTTTGAAGGTGGAGGATTTTCCTTCCAAACTCGGGTTGATGTCTTGGCGTGTTTGGGAATCTTCTGCTCTCCCTCTACCCTCTTTACATCATCCTATCTTCACCGAGGTTGGCAGCATGCAGCCTTTCATGAGCTGTGAACTGACCACAAACGTGAACGGACTAGTCCGTAAAGCACATCCCCTGCCACTCCTCTCATCTTCTCTCAGCTACTCTTCTCAAGTCTATGGGAAAGGGCACAGAAAAAAAAAAACTTTTAAAACAGAAAAAGAAAAAAAAAATCCCTTAATGCAATTCCTACCTTATCTAAAACACCTACATATCTGTCTCCAGTCTGTGGCCTTTGAAAGGATATTTTAGGCCTGGGATTGAAGAAGGAAAATCTTCCGCCAGAGCCAGGGCTGACGGATGAGTTATAGGCATCTAAGAGGTTGGGAATCTCAGGGGCCTGACCAAGGCTTTAGCATACAGCACCGACCGCGGCCAAGGGCTAGAGACAGACAACCCCCCACCCCACCCTGCCATGGGTCCTCTGTGGGAGAAATATTGAGAAGTATGTGAAGGTATTAGCAATATGAATTTGAAGTTTTGTCTTTTCTCTCTGGATTGTTTGGCTCCCATGTGCTCGAAGGAATTACAAGAAAAGAAGCAAACACTTGTTGTCTGAGAACATTTATCAGTTGGTTATGTTTATGTTTATGGTTATGATTGTTTGTTCTTTGGTAAATTCTTTGTAATAGTTGTATGTTTCCATAGGTCTGGCAAATAATGTGTAAAACATTAAAAAAAAAAAATTATTTCAACTGAAATAAATGTAGAACTTAATGTTAAGGAAACAAGATAAGTTTTTTTTTTTTAATTGAAATTTTTTTTTTTTTACAGGTTTACAGTGTTCGTTTGTAAAACTATAATGTATTATTTTGTATTGTATTTAACTTTTCTTTAAATGTTATGTTATTAATCTAAAAGTTTAAATATAAGTTCTTATCCACCTGCAAAAATTGCATTTAACTAAAAAAACAGAAATAGCATTGCTGGTTGTCCTATAATGCTTAATTGTTTTTTTGCATGCTAGGTTTTTTAATACCAGACATGTTGTCCTGCCAAATCTCCAAGTTCTTCTCACTCCTTCTATTAGCCCAGATTTAACAGGCTCGGCCGATCAGAGCCTATAAATCTCCTGTCGCAGGATAAAGTTCAAGTAGATAAAATCAAACAGATGTCAGCACGGGGTTGAGTCTTCGTGACCCATAAATGCGCTCTCATCAAAGAGCCAGGTCATTTGTTTTGAATTATTACATTGTTATCAAAAGGGACGGCGACAGTCTGTTTGAGGAGGAATTTGATCTGTTTATCTGAAAACACAGGGCAGAAGACCCCAAGGGTCCCGTGGACCCATGGGAATGGCTGACCGCTGACAGGCAGACCCGTTCACGCTTTGATTGACAGGCGTCAGCGACCTCTTGATTTCATGTTTACTTTTAAGCAGTGGGAGCGCTTGTTTCGCCCTCCCTCACTGTGCTGACTAAAAAATGTTGTGGACCGTCTCATGACCGTGCATCTATATATTGCACATTTCCTCTGTTGTAAATGTGATTAAGTGTCCCTAATGAAATCTGGGATAAGATCAAAAGCAAACTAAGATTCTGGACAGACAAGTTCAATAAATGTTGATTCTGTCAGAATCATATGGAACACATGGGTCTTATTTATTCGGTTTTACACCAGATGAAGACCATGCCATTCGGGGTCACACGTTAACACATAGTTCAAGTCAAGGTTGAACTTCACTTATCTCCTGAATCTTGTCTTAACTGATCAGTGAGGTTAAATCCAGGACAAACAAAGACATAATGTGAATCTGCCCATGGCACAGTTAGACACTATATTATACAAGAAATACATGTAGAGAAAAGAGAATTAGGAAAAAGCTAATTGAAAAGAAAAATTTTGGCTCTCAAAACTTGCACAACGAGCAATTGCAAAATTTGTGTTATCTTCTCAAGAACCCAAAAACAAACATATAGGGAATACGAGGTGGGCTCTTGAAGGAGTGTGTGTGTGTATGTGTGTGTGTGTGTGTGTGTGCGTGTGTGCGTGTGTGTGTGCGTGTGTGCGTGTGTGTGTGTGTGTGTGTGTGTGTGTGCTCGCAAACATTAGCTAAATAAATTCATCATTACAATGATCACAATAATGCAATATCATTTGTGTCTGTACTGTTATTGGACAAGTTGTCTTTCTGGAGGGAGCTATGTCTGGTTGCAACCATAGCACCTAATTGAATGAATACTCATGAGGAATCTGATATCAGCTCTAAGGAGCCAGTAGTCCCTGTCTTGTACCACTGCTTGTGATCCTTATTGTATTGGAAAGCTGTTAGCATGATTTCTTGTATATCATGTTTCTTGAATTTCTTAACATTGGGGGGCCATTTTTAAGTTCTCCTTGTGCCGTGGCCAAGAACTGAAGTCATCTCCTGAAAATCCTGGCTAGAATGATGAACCAGAGAAACCACAGCAGACAAGATCAGAGGAGGAGGCTTGATATAACGGACCATACAGTGCTTCGCTCCAAACATGCTGTTCTAACAGTGAGACCCAGTCTGCTAATAGTATAGCCTCAGATTAGCAGCTCGTGCTGAACGTCTGATACATACAGTACACATGTAAACTTGTCAGCACTACAGTATAAGGAAGTGGGGTAATGGATTATCATTGGCTGTTAGTCTTGTATACGTTATGGCACAACGCTAATGCATTGCTAGTGCTAGTGCAAAAAAGTAAAAAAAAAAAAAAAAAGAACAATAAAAAAACTATTTATGTCAGACTCGTGTCGTCAAGTTTCGTAACAAATTTCTCAGTATGTTTGCTCGGCTTGGCCATTGAGTTAAGTGATATAGTTGATTGTCGTGCATGTCAATCAAAATAGCTCTCCTGTCAAGCAGGTGGATCTTGACACAGTTAGCCCGTTCTTTGTCAGGCTTTATGCAAGTAATCAGCCCTGAGAAACTAGTCTGCCAGTAGCCAGAATACTCACCACAGCAGTAGCTCATCTTAAGCAGCCCAGCATGCAACAATATCTATACATAAAATACTTTTGAACTGCTCAAATATTTAGAATGGTAAAAGAGATGCTTATTAACAAGCTATGATTGGGGAATACAAGAAATGATCACATATTGTTTTTTGCCAAAAACCTACTTTGAATTATTTGCCCTAGCAAATGAAATATAATCATCCCCAGGAGAATGTATCGTAGGTGGAGAAGCTTGTTACTGAAACCATAGATGAACAATCTGTCTCTCTGGGAGACAGATTTATCCCGAGTCACACAGGTTAACCTACATCACATTGCTTTACTGCACTGTAAAATGTGTATAATTCACTTAAAGAAAAGAGTTAGGCCTAAATAAAATATTTACACGTCTCATATTTTAAAAAAAATGTGTTCATGCAACTCAATATAATAATATCACAATTATTAATTATAATACTATTATTAGAACTTCCTCGACCTTAGAAATATTGTGTTGTCCTTCTGTAAACAAGCATTATAATAACTAACTAATAACAAACAACATTGAAAAAGCTCCACCCATAATAGATTACCCATCCTCTATGCTTTACCCCTAAACATCTAAAAAAGTAACAAATTATTAATTCAATATTTTTCATACAGTTGTTATTGAAAATAATGATTGAATGGTTTAATATATTATTTTTCATTATTTAAATGAAACCAATGGACATATTTGTGTCATATACAATTTATAATGCACTGTGCTTTGGGATGTTACTACATAGGGTTATGACATCTGATCTGTTAGATTAGGCTTTTGCTCCACACTGTATAATTGGTGCAATCTTTTGCTCCACACTGTATAATTGGTGCAATGCCCCTGACGTATTATGAACCTTGGCTTACAAAGTCATCGTTATGGTCCAGAAACATCAACATCTTACATAACACAGGCTGAATTAAAATGTCTTATTAATAGACGATGCTCTGATTTGTAAATTCTAGAGAGGCATTTATACAAAATAAAATGTAAACTAAAAATATAAATATTGTATGTCATCTGCAGTTATGTAGAAAGGTATATTTGCAGAACAATTTAAATGACTCTACACTATATTGGCTAGCTGTAACTATTTCACATTGACATTCCACAATAGCTGGCGAAAAGAGCCAATGTCAGACATCCTATCTGAGGCGACACACACTCATAATAAATCAAGGTGGTTTACCTCCAAATCCCCCTCCACTGTTATTGATACTGTATGGTTGGAAGATGGCTCTATTTTCTGAAGGAGTAAATGAGCATGGTGACGTTTACATACTGTATTTTCCTGTGTTTGCGCTCAGCTGGGGAGTCTTGGCGGAATTTGTATTGACTCTGCAAATGTTTAATGAGCAAGCAAGCAGCAACAGCATGCTGGTTGCATAGTGCTCATGAAATGATGAAACAAACGCTTGGGTGTGTGTGCATGTGTGTGTTTGTGTGTGCAGTATTCACATAGCTGAATGAGTGCTATATACATTATAGCTGGGATGTTGAGCTAAATAATGGTATAATATATAAAAAAGAACAACAAACTGTACTGTGCTAAGGTAACCACATGCTTAATGTATCCTACTTGATACTATAAGCGTGGCATTGCATCATTATGCAATACCATTATTATGCAATTAGACTACCACTCTTATTCTATAATTGTAATCAAACATTTAAGGTTGACTTGACTTGCATACTCTTTGGAATAAAACGGTTATTTTTCAAAGGAACACTATAAATAATAATATATCAGTTTAAAAAATAGCGCAATTTATATCTTGTATATAGATCCAGAGGGTTTCAGCAGGTATACTGTACTGTGCGTGAGCCATCGCAGAACATGAAAGCAGTGATAAGACTGTGGCACCAGGCATCTTGTCGATCTTTAAGCAAGCGTGGGCTGCCCAGGCCACATAGCTAAACTTGCCATCTGACAGCAGATTTGCAAGAAAGATAAACCAAGCTTCTTTAGGGGATCAAACCCTGCCTCTATCGCTATCACAGGATTTAGCTAGCAGAGACTAAAGAGACTACAGCAGAATTACTGTGTGCGGCGCGAGAATGAGACGTCGCATTTACACAGAGTTGGGCGATTTTGTGCTGGGATATACCATGTAGTGCGAGGCTATGCAAAAAAAAAAAAAAGAAACCACTTCTTTAGCTTATAGTTCAGGTCAATCACACTTCAAGTACTCGAATCAGTGCCACGGCTTAGCAGGCCTGAGCAACACATTTGGTCCCCATATACTGCACGGACATTTCCATGTTACTTTACATCACCGTAGGCTTTCTAGTTTCTGTTGTGAACTCAACCGTCTTGTTGCAGAGAAACATTTCAAAAACATGGCTGATTATATTACAGTGGAGATGGTCTATTACTCATAACATGTTAACGGACACCGGTTGTGTTTGATTGACAAGCACATCATATTAAATTACACTGTATCCTCAGCCCACATTCTACTCAGACATTGACAACCTATAGTGTAGCTAGATTTTATGCAAGTTTATTAAACACTTAAAATACAGCCATTTTGTAATACAATTAATACTATATATTTTTATACTATATATATAATACTATATATATTTTACCTCTCCGGGAACCATCACCTTATCGTGGTGGAGAGGTTTGTGTGTCCCTATGATCCTGAGAGCTGTGTTGTC
>JAODTR010000002.1:259463-267065 GCA_025399935.1 Amblyopsis rosae | reverse complement strand
GGATCCCCCAGTCAGAGCTTGCTGATGTTGCTCGGGAAAGGGAAGTTTGGGGTCCCTTGCTGAAGCTGCTGTCCCCGAGACCCGACTCCGGATAAGCGGGAGAGGATGGATGGATGGTGAAATTCAATGTAGTCCAATTCAGAGAAAACCCTCTCCTGGCCACCTGTCGGGCTTCAGTTCTAAAACTTAAAAAAATAAATAAAATAAAGCATTATTTGATGTATTTGATCAAATTCTAAAGTACAAAAGAAAAACCATGATCAGTCCTAAAAAAATAGCTACATTGCAAAAATCACATAAATAATAACCAAGAATTTAGTAAAATGTTCAGTGGCTATACTAAAATATAACAATCAGCATAACAATTCTTATCAGTTACATGTAATGCATCCACACCCCACCTAGCTGACCAGTCAGAGGTCATGTAAATGTTTAGAGAAGGAGTATTAATAATACTTGAGTTAATTTAAAATCTAATTGCAACTCTGAATCCTATTTGCTACCTAAATTCAAATGTAATTCAAACGCATGAATACTGACATGTAGCCATCGAGTGAATTGTGTACGGTGCAAACCTTTATACAAATACTGTATATTTGTAGGTGTGGAACAGACATAGAGAAGCAGAGTGAGTGCTCACGTGCACGCACATGAGCGCGCCTAACCTCGGTGACCACGACAATGTCATCCTGAGGAAGATTGCCGGCAGGCCTGGGGTCAGAGGTGAACCCTCTGAGGGAATTGTCCCTTTAAAAGGTTATCGGGGCCTCTGTTTGGCGCTGTGATGTGATTTCAGGTTGTAATTGTGTATGATTGAAATAATATATAATATCAAACAAGCACTGGAGGTCACCTTTTTCCCAGGGTTCCACTCTGAAACGGATCCTCAAATGTGTGAATTGCCAGGCAAATCCATTAGCAAGCAAAGGCAAAAAGAAAACAGTGCTTAAGTAACGCCCAAGGGGAAAAAATAGATAAGGGGGCTTTATGTGCCTTAACTTAAACCTCCTAAAATACATCACCTATTTACTGTAAATGTCAAGTTTACTTTACTATTATAGTCTTCTTCTGACATGTAAATATCATTATTATAAGGGATTTTTTGTACACTGTGCACTCAAATCCCTAGTGCTTAAATGTAGAAAGAACATTCATTTCTTTATTGCTCTATTATCACATGCCTATTTGTTAGTTATGCCTTCCTTATTAGAAAATGTCTCCATCTGCCTGTGTGAAGCTTGTAAGCCTGCTCAGATCTCTGCTTCTTGTTGGGCAAAAGCTCAGATAAATCCGCGCAAGCCTAATGTTTATCCAATGTGAGAATAATTACTCAAAAGTGTTTTTCTTAATCCCGATAATTAGAGTGTGAAAGGGAAGCTCAGTGTCATCGTAAATCACCGGGCCCTGGCGATTGACTTCCTGGTCGCTGCAAGTTTCAGGTGAAGATGGGAGCGGATAAAGGTTAGATTAGGCCTAATCCAGAGCAGCAGCATCCCTTAATCTGTTATGATACACGGATGATCACTTAAAAAGGTCTGGATCCGGGGCTCTGTGCCCTGGTTGGGCGAGAGGGGGGCCCAACTGGGAACCCGCTGAAAACCTGCTCAGCAGCGCGGTGGCACTGGCAGCTGCAAACGCTTGTATGTAGCCGGGGGTGGAGAGACACAGAAAAACACAGGGAGGGAGACATCTCAATATCACCCTGTGCATGGGCTTCCCCATACACCAAGGGAGGGCTGGGCTTAGGGGGGAAACCTGTTGTCGGCCAGTAATCTCAAGATCAACAAGCAGGTTTGAGTCCAGGCATGTGATTTCACTGTGGCACATCGGGGATCTGCAAAATGAAGACCAGAGTGGCATTAAGGACCCACATGGAAAACAGCTCCTCGTCTTACAGCCAGCCAGGCAGGCAGCAGACTAGCAATGCAATGATGTTGGACCCTGCAAGCATCCAGTCACCTCTCCAGATCGTATTACCAAGCTCCAGTGGGACAGGAGTGTGGGCAAGGGGGATTAGGCGAGGAGATCTGCATGGGCTTGGTGAATTACAGTTGGAAAAGATGGTGGACTGCCACTGCTGCCAATGGCATCTTGGAGATGCTGAACTAGACGGCATGGATGCTTGTGGGTACACATACACACACAAACATTAATCTGTATCATAAAGATACACAAGGTCTGGAGGCTCTGTTCTCATGTGAAACACACACACACACACACACACACACCCACACACACACACACACACACACACATCAAATACATGCATAGTGCTGAAGTCACAAACACAAAGGTGTGTTGTTTCTCACCTTGGCATGTTCCCAGTCAGACAAGCCAATAATTCCCCATCTAATTCAATGTTTACCACTTATTACCATAAAAATGATTCTGTGCCTATTATCTTTAATGTTGCCTGAGGTTGAAATATTGAAATCAATATCTAAATGTATTGTATAACATAGTGGGATCAAATAGAAACCCTAAAAATAATAAGAAAGGATGTTTGAATTACCCACATCATCCTATATTTAAATATAAGGTTTTTACTTGTTTGTATTACTAATCAGATATTGGCCTGCATCACTGATTATTATTTAGTCGTTTTATATGATAATAACAAGATAGAATCAATTCACGCATATGTTTATTGACTTTTTTTTTTACTGGTTTATTGATTGGGACAGACTTACCAGTAACTACTTGCCTGTACAAGCTTCATTATTCTGCTTGAATCTTTAAATAATATGACATGTCCCTCATACATAATAACGGCTGATTGTTTTGCTGCCACTAAATGGAACAAATAGATGTTACTTATTGATTATTGGTGATTTGGAGGCACAGATCCATTAACTAAGGATGACAATCAGTTCAATGTTAAACAATCCCCAATGTGGCAGATTCTCCTGTTAATTGTGCCATTAGTAATCAACCAATTGAATTTCAGTAATATGTGTTTGTGTCCAATCTTATTTTGAAACAAACACTAGTATTAATGTTTATTATATGTTCAACAATTGTATCATGTTCTGTGATAAATGTATACATGCGGAACACATATGACATTATTGTGATTACTGTATATTTTGTAACATGACAAAATACTCTTAACACAATGCATGTGTATATGCACTGAATTGAGTCTTCAGAAAGAAAATATTTGATGGCAGTGTAAATATAAAGCCTCTAACAAATTGGATCATATTTAAATTCAAATCAAACCACTGATTTGGAAATCCTCCATCTTACTCAAATTATGAATTATTATATCAGATCACAAAGAAATAAAACGGGGGAAAAATAATAAAGTAGCAGATAATATATGCAGCCAGCAAATTTAGAATGACTGCAAGAGCAACGTTATATACTGTACCTGCTGGGTGACCACCCATACCATATGTGCACAATGTTGACGTTTCGAACATCCACAAGCCATCAACGGGATTAATTCCTTCATATCACCTTATTTCCTGGAGGACGTCAGAGTCATGTGGCACTGTAATTAAGAATCTAATCAAAGCATATGCTAAAGCAGGCTTTTAATGAACACATGATCTCCTGCCTGGAGAGGATAGGAAGCTGGTGTTATGTGCATATTATTGGATGCCTGCTGGTAATTTTAAAAGAACAGCCGCAGTATCTCTCAACTCCCTGGTGACAGTCCCTGATCAGGGTCAGTCCTGTCACCTCATTGCAAAATTCCTAATGAGTAAATACTGTAGTCCTCCCTTTCAATCAAAATATATTAGGCCTATATTAAAATGGTGACGAACATGTCAACCTATTGTACAATTCGACCAAATAGCAAAAGTCAAAAAAGTAAAAAAGTAAATTACTAAAAAGTTTTTATTAGCAGCATATGCAGTATAAGCAAATAGGCCAATTTATCTTTCACTATTTCAACTATTCAATATTTGATGCCTGAGGAAGATAAAACGGCACAGTCCAAACAGATATTTGTTGGGTTTCCAGTTTTTTATTCAGTGAAATAGCTGACACCGTATTTGAAAACAACTAGCCAGAAACTCCTAAAACACCAATCCACATCTACCCCATCTCATGATATTTAAGCTCAGACTTAATGCCTTGCTTTTGTCGATGTTTAAATTTATGCCGGATAATTGCCAAATGTGGAGAACCTTCTGTGATAGGGTCTCATTACATTGGCTCTGGTTTCTCGCTGGTTTACAGGAGTGACTCTGGCGAGCACAAGAGGCCATGTGCAATCTCTTTTGTCTGGATATAAAAGAATAAATATCCTAGTAAATCCAGAGTCGCAGGCCCAGGCTAAAGCCGCCGCTCAGTATTCACCGCTGTGCCTCGCTTCGCTCTTCGGTTCCTGCATCCCGGAACTTTCCTTCTTGTGCCTCTCCGGCTGAGGGGCGGATGGAGGGAGGGTGGGTGAATGAATCAGGGCCGGCGTTTGATGTGTTGATTGGGTGAGGAGACAGGATGGCAGCTGCTGTCGGAGACTCCCCGAGGGAGTGCAGGCTTGATCGCTAAATGAAGACCTCTAGTGCTTTCTTGTTAGCCAAGATGGATCCCGGGCCCAGATGAAGCACAATTAGTCAATGGCAGCAGCTTTAGGTGTGCACTGCTGATAGCAAGGCGCACATCAGTGGTGCTGCTTGGGATGAGGCTATGGGCAGCTACTGCCCCCGGGCTTTCCCCTGGCCCCGTCTGCCTTTTTTTGGGGTCTCTTTACCACAACAGAGGAGACGGGAGAAATCCAGAGCCGAGAGGGGCTGAAGAAATCTGTCTCATCAAATGATCCCTCTGGCATTTGGGATACAGCTGTGCACATCTGATTAGACGAGGCAGGCACGCCAGCTCATCTAAGAAGTCTCCTTTCTCTCAGATCTCAGCACCCTATACTGGCGCCTAAAACATGAGAACATTCTCAGCAGTTGTCCAGTCACTCAGGAAGAGTTTGAAGTATGTGTACGTGCCTTTATTTGTAACCTTTACGTTTCCAACAGGGCGTTTCCACATGCATTGTAAACAAGCATAGCCTACCTGAGCAGAATTAGTAGAGGAGCTACTTTTAGCAAACGCCATCAGTGTGTTTGAACACAAATCTGAGGCACGTGATTGGACGAAGAACCAGTAGGCCTATACTTTCCACTTGGGCACACCTAAGCAAGTGTGCTTGCTTTTACGGGGACCTGACCTCACCCAGTCCCCCTTGTGGCCAAAACGGCACACAACAATCCCAAAATGCACAGGGCTGTATCGTGTATATATACCTATATATATATATTGAATAGTTGATGTGTGTGTCTACACAGCAGATTGCGGGTGCTTCCAGGCCTGCAGTACACCTGATGTGCTGTTGTTTGGCCACGTCGTCGTTGCTTCGGAGACAAGCTCTCGCCAGACAGACAGCCAGGCAGCCAGGCAGCCAGACACACAGACCACATCCAAACAAACATGTTTGCCTTCTCCTGCCTCGCCGTGACACTTCATCTTCCCCCGGCAAGACCCTCACCCTCCTCTGCTGCTAATGCCACGGGGGCAATGCAACGTGGGGAAGTTTTTGCCACCGCATGATGAAGCGTTCTATTTATATTAAAATGAGGGCGCTCCTGGGGGAGACATAGAGGGGGAATGGAACAACAAACATGAGGCTTTAGAGCTGGGGATGGGAAGGGAAGTGGGGGGGTGACAGAAAAATGGCAACTCCTCCATACAAAGTGGCCCTAAGGACCATAGGAAGAGTTATAATACGGTGGCATTGCGTGCGCGCTGCATTTTGCCATAAAACAACACCTGCGGTAATAAAGTAAACCCTTTAAACCCATGGAGCACAGTGCACAATCCCGGTAGATTGGAGCCACTGTTTTATTTTTGATTTTTTTTTTAGACCTTGTTAGTGCGTTGACCAACAGTGCAGTGTGACGTCGCCTGACCTGTGATAGATTGTTGAAGTTTGCCATGTTTGCTGTGGACGTGGTGTAGACGCCTTTATTTGTTATTGTATTGACTGCTGTCATTCACGTATTCTCCCAGACTGAATGATGCCTCAAAGGCTAGTGTGGGTGTGTGGGAATCTATAACGCCCAACACACCACCAGCTTTCCCTTTGCTGTAGGTTTGTGTTGGTGTTGTTGTGATTGTTGTTATTGTTATTGTACAAATATGGAAGAATAACATGCAAACGGTCACTTCACAAAATGTTTTAAATTAATTTGGAATAATTCAAATATATTGACATGTTTATCTACATCACGGAGGAGATTGAAATATAGCTAGTCTATTGAATGTTCAGATAGACCAATACATGATATACAGACAGACAGACAGACAGACAGACAGACAGACAGACAGACAGTTAGTTAGTTAGTTAGTTAGTTAGTTAGTTAGTTAGTTAGTTAGTTAGTAAGTAATAGATGTGAATCTAACCAGCGCCAGTTCAAATGACCATCCACACAGACCTGGTCTAATAACCTATATCACTGCAGAGCCATGGTAATAAAGGCCAATAGGCAATAACAGCTGGGCTTTCTTCTTCTGTCGAAGAGGCAGGCTAGAGTGTAGGAGAAAGGACCCTGGCCTTGCAGTCTGTCTGGTTAATTAAGCTCAAGGGTGAAGGCGTTATTTGTGGGAAAGAATCCAATTATTTTGCCTCTCCACACCAGTAGAGAGGGGTTTGTGTGATGACGATGATGAAGGTGATGATGATACCACTCAGAGGCAAGATAGCCACTTCAGGATTTAAGGAGTTCATTCTTCATACGCTCAAACCAACCCCCACCCCTATCCTCACCCTGCAAACCAAGCCACCCACCACTACCTAGATTAACCAATTCCCATATGTACCCCCCTGGCCTTTTCACAGACGTTACAGAAATGGCAATATTTCATTAGAGCAGATATTACTGTGACCGGCTCAGAGAATGCATGTTTTTGGTGGGAAAGTCCTGGGATGCACGGAAAAGTTTACCTTGTTAATTGCATCTTCAAAGGCAAGGGGGCTTATATGAAACTAAAGAACCAATTAAATCTGAGAAACCCTAATTACCACTTTAACATATAAAAACAGACAACTATATCCCTCTCTGCCTCGGCATAATAGACGGCCTTGTTTGAACACAGATTATTTGCGTTTCTTCATGCAATTAGTGGCCTTAAGATGGGATCAGTGCATTTCTCAGTGTGTTTCTGAGGAGCCAAATTAAACAAACGTAGCTGTTTTTGGGCAATGTCTTACCTAATGGGGCTTTTCAAATGATGCTTTAAGACAGTGATTAGTTATAGTTTCTTTGTGTGAAAGACGCAAATATATGTTTTCATTCTGTACCCATTAACATTCGGAGGAAAATAATCTAATTACTTGCATTTACTATATTTACAATCTTAGTTATGAACTTAATAACTGCTTCAGTTTTTACTAATCAACTTTACAATGTTTGTTACATATTTGCAAGCTTTAAAGGGACAACCTATTTTCCCACTGTGTATATAGTGCCCCGCAAAACACAAAATTACTGCAAACTGTCCCTTGGGATCAACATGCAGTGGGAGGTGTCGTTCACCTCCTGGTGTTTAAATTCAAAACAGGTCAAAATAACCTCCTATTGCTCTGTCACAGCAACGGTCCTC
>JAODTR010000002.1:208082-231877 GCA_025399935.1 Amblyopsis rosae | reverse complement strand
TCTCTCTCTCTCTCTCTCTCTCTCTCTCTCTCTCTCTCTCTCTCTCTCTCTCTCTCTCTCTCTCTCTCTCCCCCATTTGCAAGTAGTTGTGTGTGTGTGTGAAGGGGGTTGTGGGTCATTTTTATCATATACAGTGAGTAATTTTTATCATATACAGTACACATGTATTAGAGACAACCTGTTTCACAATGGTAAGATAATCATCAAAAATGAAAGGGGAAAGGTGTCCAATTTTCAGATATCACAGAAAAATACTCTTTAGAGCTGATAACTACTGTCGAGACTCCATAGTCTGTAATGGAGGCAGGGCATGCACGGAACACCCTCTAACTCACTCAATAGCTGCCCTTGAAGCCTCTAACATATTTGTGCTGCACAAAAATCCCTATACTCTTGATTTGAGGTTGAGCTGTAATCCGCTTCCTGGTTTGTCACTGCCCAGCCACGCACACACCAGTAGCCTACCGTAGAAAGCTCCACCGTAATGGACAACATGCTGGACAGAAGCAAACAAGAAATGCATTACGGCTCACTCAATATACCTCAGTACAATGGTTACATAAGACAAAAGTCAATGTTTTTGGATAACTGTTTGTTTAAATTTTTGACAAGTTTGACAGCAAGTTTGGACAACACAAATTGCTAAAAAACATTTTTGAATGGATGTACAGTCAGGGCAAATTGACCAGAATTTCCCTTTACTATGCTTCATTAATCTATCTAATCTATTTTAATGATGATTTTAATGGTGAAATTTCTCATTATTCTTAATTGGCATTTTTACTTTAAAGTGTGTTTATAACGGCAGAACCACACTGGTTGCGTTTCATTTAAATTGCTTCAATAATCTCAAAGATTACAGATTGTACATTACTGTAATCCTGGTACATGAGTGAGCTAGCAAGCATGAGCGTACATGCTTGCTAGCATGTGTGCTTTTCTGCGCCAGAAGGAACTGGTTTCAATTGGCTGACAGCGACAGTTTAAACTGGGACCACGAGAAGACAGTAAGACAACCCCTCCTCAAACAAGGCAGAGCGATGCCAATACACTGCGGTGATAATGGCCTCTTTGAAATCCCCCCTCCACCCCACTGTATTTTGGAGGGAACATGTGTTTGCCTGTCTCTGCTTCTGTCAACAGCCTCCACAACAGTGGCACACACCAAAGACAGATCCTCCTTGTGAGCTAAGCGGAGGAGTGGTTTCTCATCTGGCCTGATAGGACAACGACTCATTTCACAGCAATGCAGTGGTGTGGTTTCTCCGTAAACAACGGGGATATGAAATATGGTTTGGGAAGGGGGAGGGGGGCGAATTATGCGGTTAGGAGAAAAACATGACACAAGCTCTGGCCGCAAAAAAATAGTTTTATGCAAATTGGTGAATGTTTCTTTTGGGTCTACAATCCCCCACACACGAGGTAGTCTCTTCTTTTCTGGGAATGGTCATTGAAACCAGATGTCTTTAAATTATAACTAATGGGAGAGCCAGTTGCAGACAGCACACCTGGTACACTAGAGGCCAAATTGTCTTCCATACTGTTCCATTTCTGTCCAGTTGTACTGGAGCAGATCTATGGCTAAAGTAAACAATGGGTTAAAATTGTTTATGCCTGTGGCGTGATAACCCCTTAAGGCCTTTTTTGATGTCTATCGTCACTTGTCAAAATACATTGCTTTCAAACAGACTTGTATACAATCTAAACTGCATACAAATCTGTCATCGGCTGAAGTTCAAGCTAATTCGTAAACATGAAGATAATTAATCTTGCGCTTATCCTCTGCGTTCAGTGGAGCGGGCCTTGTGTCATCCAAACATGTTGCATAAGCAATATGTCACACGCTATCCATTTTCCCCATTGATAGGCCCGCCTGAGATGAGCGCTAGCTAATAAGATAGATTACCTCAGCTCAGTCTATAGTGCATACATGCTCACAGCCCCTCCATTCCCATCCTAATCAGGGCTCCTTTTTGAGCCAAAGCAGAAAGCGTTAGGCAAGGCTGTGATGGATGGGGAAGGGCTGAGATCCACGGGCATCGACTTCTGCATGTGTGACGCCAGCCGTGCTGTGTCATCGCTCATAAAACGCACACGCCCGCTATGGCGACCACATGCAGTCACAGTGCACAGTCACAGTGCACATGGGCTCAGATGGGATATGATTGATTTATGCTTGCTGAGACATACTTTCTCATGCGCTGAACAACAAGTGATGAACTGTTTTCTATCCCGACACATTCCCATACTGAAGATAATTATTGTCTCGGATACTGTATGGAGAATCGTGTTACATGTCTACCTGGGCTCTAAGCCCTCCACTTCCCCAGGTCTTGAGATCTTTCCAAGGCAACAAGCCACTTATTCTGAACAGTTAAAGGGAGGGTAATTCTCGAGAATGCTTGCTAACTTCAAGCTCAAATCAGAAGAAACTTCCTCAGAAGCTCCGCCCCACATACTAAAATGCATTGCGAAGCCAAGGGCATTGTTGTAGTGAGCGGTGTTTGCCACTTTGTTTAACTTCCAATTTAGACATACATAGACATTAGGCATGTGCAGAGAACCCACTATTTGTATTTGTTATTTTTACAGTAGTCATCAGTTTTCAGTGGACTTTTGACACGACAGGTGACCGCAAATTAGTGATCAAAATTGGATAGAACAGCAGACCACTATCCAGCTACAAAGGCACTAACAATGGCATGCCGTCTGAAAAACGGAGTAGCGTTTCAAATCTCTCAATCCTTTTCATGTGTACCGTATATCCAATTGGAAACAATAACAAAGTTAGACCTAGAACTGCTACACTACCAAAGCACCATAACTTTGCTATTTTGCACTATATTTCTCCAGTGTGAAATCAGCAAGTGTGTTACATGCGTAGCAATGTTTTGATTATCTTCCGGCTGTGCTCAGCGTGGCTCTATTCAATTCACTTGTATGTGACTACTATTTGTAGTTACTCGTCATGTCAGGTCAGCAAAGCAGACGGAGGACAAACATTCGCCGGCCTCCACGTCCTGTATGCCAGCTGCTTTTCTCTCTTATCTTGCTGAATACATTTTTTTATTTTTTTATTTGTTCAAAATAAATATTCGGAAAAACACACTATTCGTGCTTATCCAAATAACATATTTGTATTTGTCATCATCTTGCCAAAAGTGAATTTGATAAAAAGTGTATTTTCTTACAAGCCAATATACTTTTTAAAAATATAGGTTTGTATTTCTACATGTATTCATTATTAAAAGTTAGTTATTTGATCCAGTATAAAAAATACTAAGTTTTTTAATTTTAATTTTAATCAAATCAAATGTTAACATTGGAATTAAATCTTTTCCCAAACATATCACCATAAACGGCTCACGAAACCTGACAGAATTGGTATATTTGTCAGATGGAAAGGTGTTCAACCATCATACTATATTAAATGATGTGGTTTAATGTACATGTCTTGCATTTTAGAGGGTCATAAATTATCTTTTTACCGTTTCAGTGTTGCAGCTGCTCAGATATTTGACATTTATGATATTGGCCAGTCTCACTTTATTGAGTTATCAATTTCTCTGCATAAAGACCCCTAACAAAGTCTGCTGACAACTCCCAGCGCACATACATCACATACGTCAGTCTGAGAGTGAGTCATTAACAATATATCTGGTTGCAGTCTGAATATAGCATTTTACTGCGCCGTGTATATCAAATATTCTGTGTCTGTAGGAGTGCGGATGTGAAAGGGGTTCACCGATATCTCCATGTCAACCCCACCGCCCTGGCAAGTTCTCCCATGCCGGTGTTGATTTGGCGCCAGCCGCGCTGACCCAGAATTCCCCACTTCATTAAAAAAAATTTTTTTTTTAAAAGGACTGCAGGCCTGTCCACAGTCCTTGGTAATCAATACTGCCAGCACAGCTGTCAGGCCCTAAAATGGCCGTTAGCGTAGAGTAGGCCCTCTTGTCTCGTCTCTGGGACTGGAGCGATTGGGTCACAGCTGACCACGCTGCTAAAATTAGGCTGAAAGTGACAGGGCTCCTTAGGAGCTCCATAGGTGGTGGCTCTCATTGTAGGAAGGTCTATTTCTAGTGCCGTCCTACAATGAGTACCTGCGTCCTTGGTAGGCCTACTGTATACGATGCTTTAGATACGGTACAGTAAGCATCATTACTGCATTGGCATTCATATCTAGCACATTAATATGTGCATGTGTCTAGCAACAGGCATTATGCTACAGTAAGCTGCAGTATGTTGCAAAATGACATTTTACAACCATCATCTGCAATGTGTTAGCTTTAAAATAAACTGTTTGTGGTATGCCACATATAAACTGATGCAGTTATTGATAATACACATATAATTGAATAATATACTCCATCTGAAATGTAACTCATATCCCCAGTGTCCACAGTATGCAGGCATCATTGGTCTACTGTTAAGCTCCCAGTGCCACAGTACTGTATGGCGGGGTGCAGTGCAACGTGATACGTTGAGGACGAGACCTTGAAGTAGGCCAAACCACATCTATCAGTGACTTAATCTGTCCTTGCATTCCCGGGAAGAACTCTCAAGGATGAAGCAACTCTTCAAAAGCATCTCTCCCTTTTGATGTAAACTTCTGTGACTGACTGGAGGGAGCCTCTCCCAGCCACACCATCTTTTAATTGATTATGTGAGGCGGAGAGGCACTGTATTGTAAATGAGGTGATGCTCAAAGACCGCAGCGCTCCGCTTCTTCACCTTCTGTTATTTTCCCGTTGACAATAGACCGGGTGTACAGCAAACCTAATGTTACTATTATAGCATATACAGTACACGTTTCCAATAGACCGAGTGCATGGAATAAGTAATCATGGCGATTGAATAATGTTACCAAAACAGCTTATTCACTTTACAATATCTGAACAAATTCCACGTGCAAATTCAAACCTAAATGTTGGCCTGTGCTATAGGCTATGCGCTATGTAAGCTAGCATATGGATCAGTGTAGCAGTGTGCGTAAACAGCAAACAGAAAATCATTTTCTGTCCCAGCGGTAAAAGGAAACTAGTTGCTAATAGACTAGACTGGTCGAAATAAAATAAACCTGTGGACTTCACTGGTGGCTAGGGGAACTGTGACATTTGACAGTCTTTTATAGTGCAGAATCAGATGAAAAAATTAAATTGTGCCATATTGATTCCTGTATGTCTGTCATTATTCCCAGGTTGAATGACAGGTGGAAATTGGTTACGTTAAGTATTTCATATGTTATAGGGGCTGACATTTGCTTGCCTACTCCCTGTGTCAATATTGTTGGAGAGATCTGTAGCTTTATGAGCTAGCATTATACGCTGAATGTGGCTGTTGTGTGATGTTCCAGTGTTTTTCCTGACATAATTTAAGTTATATTAAAAACCAGCAGAATCTTGGGGTGTTTAATGCCAATATTATTGTCTTTCTCTAGGGGATCATGTATGTTCATAATCGGTGGCAGGCATGTGCTCAACACACACGCACGCACACACACACACACACCTACCTTAGCATATTTCCTGCATAACCCTGTAGAATTTAACATGCATGCATGAACGTCATATCAGGTTTTGTGATTTGTGTCAGTGAGTTACTGGGGGAATCTTGACCTTACGGTTTGCTGATAAATTACTTACTGCGAGTACCTTTTGATCCGCATTAGCCTGCTAGAGGAATTCTTTTTTTTTTTAATTTTACATAGGAAACTCAAATATTGTTATTTATGTAGCTTTCTGCTTTGTGTGAATTACCCCAGGAGAACAAAAATGGACACTCTCATAAAAAATAAATATTGTAAATAAATTGTAAAGACATAAATTGATAAATTGATAATTTCACACGGAATTTTCACGTTTACATTTATTCAGTTCTTTTGACTGCAAAATTAAATGTAATTTTAAAATACTGTATATAATGTGCACATTATATTGTTGTATATACTTACACATAACAAAAACAATGTCATGCGGTTATGATACAGTGATGATACAGTAAATTAACATATTGACTGTTCCATGTGAGAGCAGTAAAGCAACACAGTGTTTCTTGAAGCCCGATGTGTGTCTGTGTATGTGTTATCGTGTGCGTGTGCTTGTGTGTGTGCTTGTGTGATTGTGTGTGTGTGTGTGTGTACATACTTGTGTATGTACATAGTGTACCTATATGCATGTGCATGTCATCAATGTCATCTCTCACACAACGCTGAAAGTATTGTCTTATAAATGAAATACGATGTAATTTGTAACGGCTAGAGTTTTTTTTTTTCCCAGCTGTGTGGTTTCAGATTTGGCAATATTTGTGTTCAGTCTGTTCAAAAACCATCAGAAACAAATTAAATGTGTTATATTGTGTGGAATAACCACACATTGTGCTAGTTTTACAGGAATGTGTAACTTTTTATTACAAGGAATGTATTTATGTTAATCAAAGTGCATTAGGAAAATATCTTCTTTAAGGGCACACTGTATGTCATACACTGACACAATTGTATTCTGGCTGCTATAATAATGTGGTACTGCCTTGATCTCTGAGATGGATACACGCCCAGACAAGTCTCTGCAGTGCACCACTAATTGTGCCTGTCCTCTATCAGCTACATTATTGAATTATCCTTTGCTGGTCACACCAAAAGGAAAAGCTGCAGGTCTAACCTGCTGAATATATACTGAGAAACACTATCTACACAGACCACATCATGGGTTAACATTAGCTCTTTGATGGACTTAAAATGGTAGGGTCAGTCAATAAATATGCCAACTTTCACTTGGTTTACGTAGTTTTCTTCATTTGTAACCAAAGCAATTAAGAATAGTACAACTGTTTACATGGATTGTGGGTTCCCTATGTAAGCCTTTCCATTTACAGTTTTGATTTGATTTTCATTCGTGTGTATGCAGTGCATGCAACACACATGTTTGTTTTTAAACAGAAGCATCCTGGAACAGAGGTTTCCTATATTTACCACACAAAGAGACTGGTTGAACATCAGATGTGAACACCCTGAAGGTTCCAAGTCCAGCCAAGAGTTTGTGTGCCAGCCCAGCCTTTGCCTGGGGCTGCACTTTACCTGTCTTCCTCTACTGACAGGTGTGTGGACGACTAAAGGGCGCGGCCCTGGCTTACACACAAGGGGTTTTGCATTATTGCAATCAGATTGAAAACACTGCTTCCTATGGGCCTCAGGCTGAATCAATATAAGCATGGTGGTTTCCCCATTGTTTGAAACTGGAGTTTATTTCCTGCGTCCCCTGTTATCAAATGTGCCGAGCACAAGACTCCCTTTAATAAATTAAGCACAGTGTTTCATAAACTCTGTGTCTGTAACTAGCATTCTATAAATTACATTATATAGCCCACAATAAATAATGAATATTACAATTGATTATTTTTGTAAATTATATTTAGTTTAACTACTACTACATAAATAAAACAATTAAAAATAATAATAATATATACTGTATATATAATAACACAAATAATAAAACATATTATTTAAACATCTCTAAATCACCCATAAATCACATTCAGATCCACCTATCTAAAGCAGTGAGCCTATTTAAATGCCAATAGAGCCAATAGAGGGAACACCGAGACAGGAGAAGTGGAGTGCAGCTATACTGTCCTAACATCGCCACACAGGGCTCCAGTCCAACCGCCCAAGAAACCCAACAGTCAATCACCGGCCCCGAACCTCACATCTGATGGCAGAACATTAGCCCAATTCACTCTTCGTCGTATTAAAGATTCATACTTGCCTGTGGGCCACAACACAGCCAGAGAGTCAGCTTGTCATTAGGTTTGGGTGAATTCTGGGAAACGTTAAGTGGAGAAAATGTATCTGGTTTAATCCCTGGATTATCATAACAAGCAGCTAATGGCCAGCAGTGGACAGTCTTCTGTGGGTCCATTTAACCTGAGGCAACATGGTGGGTGGACTCAAGTTTAGAGATAGGGAGGTCTTAGACCACCAGCTGCTGCATGCAGACTTTGGAACACACAAACATTGGCACTCATGCACGCACACGTTTGCACGCGCACATGCCCGCACACACACACACACACACACACACACACAAACAAACGCATTCCTCATTTTACAATGGTTGTTTATTGTGCTCCCAACCTGCACACAAACAGTGTAACATTGTTCTAAATAATATGATTACATTTATGTATATATAATTACTATAAAAACTGGAAGCAACTAAGAGTAACTAATAGTCAAGACATTTAAAATCACAGACAGCGTAGACTTTTTTTGTTTAATCTGTGTCTTGTGTAATGATAATAAGAATATGTTTAATTTATTAAGTGGTAATAGTGTGACAAAGTCTCCCTCCATTGGGCTCCATACAGTACTTAAAAAGTGTGGTTTTGCTGTAGTCCACTATTAGCATCCTTGTAAAGTTTGGAAAAGGAAACGGTTGCCTTGTCAACAGTTTAGCATTTACTAAAAACTGTATTATTTTCCAAAAAAGTTTATTATTTAAATATGTTTTAATTTATAATGGCATCTTATGGCCAGACCAACTGACTGCATTAATTTCACATTAGTTTGGGTTTTGCAATAGCTCATAACACCTTCATATATTTGTAGTAATGTTTCCCTTGCAGTTTTTATGTTTTACAGTGTTTAGCCTACATTAATACAATAATTGTTTTTATAAGAACCACATGACATAAATAACACAAACACATGCACACACATGTTGTATGATAAAACTGTCACTGGACCCCTCAGCAATCACAGAGCAAATATCTATAGTTGGTTTGGATTCATTGGTTAGTTTAAATATATTTCATCAAACATAAATACATAATTGCTAAATCACATACATTTTGTCAGAGATTTAGGCCTTACTTGATGTTGATTGAGAAAGATTCCTGGACATTACTACAAGTAAAGGTTTGTGTTTCTAAACCAATGTGTTATTGTGGTTTCAAATTAGGGACCATTCAAAAAAGACAATACATCAATTCGAAGCAGATTTTCACACTGGACAATTTTCACACTTCGCACTGGACGGGTTTTCATCACCAATCAGCCCACTGATCTCTTTGCATTCAGGCAAAACCAACCAAGAGAAAAATATGACAGTTGGGTCTAAGCTGTCCACAAGCAATGCCTAAAGGCCTCAAGTGTGAGTTCGGCCGAGCATGAAATGTCAAACCTGAAGCTTCCAAGGAAAGCGTGTTGGCAGTGTAACGTAAGTGGAAAGGCAGATTAATGCAAAGGAGACAGAGGACTTTGGTTTGTACTTTGCAGTTTGTGCAGGACTCCGGGTTCCTCTCAAATGTCATCCAAGACAGTATTGCAACACTCGGAACAGAAACAGAAGTTGCAGCCTATATTTTAGTTGGCTGATTATTTATGTACCTGCCATGATTTTTGACTAGTTCTCTGTGTACCAAAACCTCCCACTTCTCCCCAAAACCAGATGGAACAAGGCTGTGTAACCACAAAAACATTCTAGCATCGGCCTCTCAAGATCCTCCTTTTTCTGGAGTTATGAATTCACCATATGTTGTGCGAATTATACTTAGAAAGGTGGGGGCACTAGTTTTGTTTGTAACAAACTCTACGAGAATGAACACAGTCCTCTGTCATTCGTAGCAGCTAGTCAGCAGCATTTGTATATCATAGAAGACCATCAGAACAGTCAAACGTGTGTTTTGAGGAATGACTGGCGCCAGCAATTAGCAGCGTCCTTTTACAGAGCTTTGCAGCTTCATAAGGTTTCCCCCAATCATTTAAATGGGTAGTCAGCGATTGTAAGATAATACACTTTTAGTCAAAATCAGCAAATAAGTCCTGCCTGTTCTGTGTCTGCTCTGAAAAAAATAAGATGGTGTTTCTAAACAGACCTGTCTATAAACGGGAATAGAAACCAATGCAATGCATGTCCAATTTGAGGGACTCTGAGGGAGCACCCGAATTGGAACAGAGATGTTATTTTTGTTTAGCAAATGATCAACTCCAGGATAGCTGACACCACCTTTAACTGTGTGCTCTGTCTGATAAAAAGAATAACCAAGACCCAATGCTACGGTGTTAGCCTACCCTGTTCTGGCAAAGCAGCATTCTTCTCTGGAAACGCAGCATGGTTGACAGGGAGAACATAATCCAGTGATTGGTTTCACCTTATCACAGAACCTAAGCAGTGTACACTTTCTAAGCTGATGGATTGAACCTCTGTTCGATGCAGGTTTGCAAAACTGAATCTGTTGAGCCTCCAAGATTTGATATGGGTATTTAAAGCTCTGCGCGGCATTAACCGCAGAGCACAACAAATAGCCTGCCTTTTAGCAGGGCTGGGGAATCCCGAGGCCAGTTGGGATGCAAATTGATATGATCCAAGAGTGGATTGAGAAGGTGGGGTGGGAGAGGGTGTGTGAGGGAGTGCTAAGTGACGGTATGGGGGGATGCATGGAGGTGGGATGAGGCTTGCGGTGGGGGCTGCCGAAGTTAGCCGTGATTAGCCTTGAAGTCTGACTCGTGGCTGTGACAATTAGCAACACCAGAGACGTTATATGAATAATCCTGAATAGAACTCTACGTGGAGAAGTCCGTAACGCTAAAGATGGAGGTTGGATGCAAATATCACGCCCCCTCCTATAACCGCCACAGAGACCGTCTCTCTGAGTGTTCTGGTGGCAAGCGTTTGGTCAGCTAACAGTGGACGACTGGGTGTTTTGGCTGCCGTGTGTTTTAATACGACAGCAGCTTAGCTATGGAGATGAGCGGCATGGCCATCATCTCTTTCTAAGCTGCACTTTCATATCAGTGGTTCTCAATGTGTGTGTGTTTATACATTTATACAGGTATATTTGCTTTTCATTGTGTGGCTATATCGGTGAGCCCATGGTGTGCATTTGCACTGCAGTAGGTCTAAAAGTGTGGCTCTGTGTGATACAGTCACATTATAACCACCACTATCAGCCCATTGTGTCAGTATTGATTTATAAATCATGTCTACTCTATATTAAAATATAACAATACTTACAGTACATGTATGTTATAAGATGACTCTATACTCCTGCCTTTGCCATACACGATATTCCAAGAGAGCGTGTAGTCGTCTTTATTCTGAATTATCGCTGAGAATTATATTGTCTCACAGTGTATTTTGTTGAGACAGGCAAGCTGAAAGTTCGTTGGAAAACGTCGGGAGAAGGAGTGACTGTCTGAGCTTTGAAAATATGTGATAATGAAAACCATGCCGTCCCAATTGGCCGGCGCAGACGCCAGCAAACCGCTGTGTAAGTAGCCCGGGCCTACTTCATTAGGTGCACCCTCTTCAGAGCAGAACATTTGACACACCAGTAAAACAAACGAGATTATTTTGGTTCCGAGGTTCCAGCGGTGTGGAACCAGCGCTGCCAACAGCCACTAAATGCATG
Organism: Amblyopsis rosae; assembly: GCA_025399935.1. Classification (NCBI taxonomy): domain Eukaryota; kingdom Metazoa; phylum Chordata; class Actinopteri; order Percopsiformes; family Amblyopsidae; genus Amblyopsis; species Amblyopsis rosae. The sequence goes on along the minus strand of JAODTR010000002.1, from coordinate 220,468 downwards.
GTAGTCTCATAATGTAAACCTTTCAGGCAGCAATTTAATTGTTGATACTATCCAGCCAGTGCAAGGATGTGCCAATTATGTCATCGTGCGCACACACACACAAACAGGGATCAATTAACACAGTGGTAATGGCACCCCGTACAACTTGAAATGATGATGAGTCTAACTAGGATTTAATAAGCTCCCTGCCCCCCAAACAACAGCCTCCACCGACCCCCCCCCAAACAACAGTTTGGTTAGCACTGGCTACACAGCGCCGCTGAAGTAAACTGAGCTCCACTGGTCCATTAGCAGGGTGGGGGTGGGGTGGGGTTTTGCTGGGTGGGGGTGACTCATGATCGGGAGTCCGTGGAAGTCAATGTGAGACTATAAAGAACGCAGCTCCCCTCTCCTGGGTGTGGTGGGCATTAAGGGCTTTCACATACAACTTTAAAGAGCCCAAGTTTTAAATCCTAGGATATACTGTTAAGTCGCATGGGAGGCCCATTGTTTCCAAGGCGTCCCGCATAAGCGCGGTTAACCCTCCGCATTCCGGTCATAGAACGTGCGTGAACGCTTGATATAGCGCCGGGGCAGTCGTCAGAAAAGGCAGGAGAGCGAATTGCATCCACGTTCAAACGCAGGCTGAACATGGAGGTTTTACCATCCAGTGTTGCATTACGCTCTGGTGAATGATTCCCATATCTCCCCTTCCACCCCTACAATCACCCCCATCTGTGTGTATCCATACATCCCTGAGTTGGGGTTTGTTTGACCACCGTCCCTGACATCACCGCATCTTTCTGCTGCATGTGCAGAACCGTCTTCCGCATCTCCGAGTTTGGACCCTTTTCATTAATCTATCATCAAATGTTATTGAGTCTGTCTACAGCTTGATGCCATGTTCCAGTCCAGACTGGGACTCAGAAATAAAACGTATGGCTGCACAGACACTGACAAGCTCTGGAATGAATTTAAAAGTGGTTAAGAAGCTGTCTTTTAGCAATAACAGTCAAAGACTTTATAAAGAAAGTGCCCAGTAACAGATAGCTATAATAAGAGTAGATGCATTTGATGTTGGAGGTTAGCTCTTTAAATAAACTGCTCTTTTATTGGCTTTTTGCTAAATGTGATATAGCAATAAAGACCGTAAAGCTAAGTAAATGTGTTGTGGATTATAATTCAAGATGGAATAATTCAAAAACATGTAGTAACTAAATGATGTGATACTGTACATATGAGATTAGGTAACACTGTTTTGATTTTAACACATTCTAAACTGAAGTTTCTGTTTGCTTGTTTTTTTTTGTTCCAAAATGGAAGATAAAACGGACTCTTCATTCTAACTATGGATTTTTTATTTCTTGCTTGTTTTCATTTCATTGCCCACTTCACCTTCCCCATCTCAGCGTGCAGAGGCAATGTCAAGGAGTAAGATATTATTGTATCATCAGATATCGATTCCCTGCCCCGACCGCTCCATTGCCTGCTATTGATTCCTCAAAGTGGTGCAGGGGGCCTGAAATTGGTCCTCTCAGAGAACTCCTCCTCATTCACTCTGTTTTTATTTGTCAAGAAAACATTCATGCTCCACTCAGTCGTGTCAGTCTGGGCTGTGTGATGGTCACCTTGCAGATGCTTTTGTTAAAACGTGACTGTTTGTCACTTAAACGCTCTCTCTCTCTCGCTCGCTCTCTCTCTCTCTCTCGCTCTCTCTCTCTCTCTCTCTCTCTCTGTTTACCCGATGTTGTAATACGGGGTGGTTACTTCCCATAATAAATCTGTACATGGCTGTCTACAGTATGTCTTTAATCAGTACAGATCAGTAATGTGTGGCTGCCTTTCACACCTGCCTGTATTGTCATAACACCTGCTAAACCCGGCCCTGAGCTGTTGCATTTTAATCGCTCCTCACATCAAAGGCACGCACTTGATGTGAGCCATAAAGTGTTATAAAAAATTAACGATTGCCTAAAAGGCATTATGTTCCTTCTAGGTATACTTGAATACTCAACACAGCAAACATAAACCACCTCTTGTGGTGATCTTTTGCCAGACAAGGTCATTTGTTTGATACAGTATTTGCTCAAAGAGCTGTAACTCCTCATTAGTAAATGCTTTGGGCCAGTATTCTTTGCCAGCACACTGAAGTGGAAGGAATAATTATATTTAGCACAATGACTGAGCACCTGCATCAATCAGATCTGTGTACTAATGTAACTTTAATATCGGAATCAATCTATGTATCTAACCACACAGTGTTCAAATGTGTATTTCTTTAAATAATCATATGTGTAATATCTATATTCCATTATATTGCAAAATCTGAATGTTTGGGTGAATTTCATGAACCATGCATGGGGCCTAGCAATAAAAACATTGTTTAAATCATATTTTTCCCTCGAGACAAAACATGTTGTTAGAATATAGCACTGAGCTGGGATCTGTGGATGTACCTATAGGCTACTCAGTGTTCAGTCTAATGAAGTCACCAATTTAATATGCCCGTGCATGGGTGGCAATAGATTCTAAATGTAATCTGAGCCAAAACAATTTCCACTGATTAGCCCTATTAAGTGGTAATGGGGCGAGGGGCACTTAGCATGCTAGGAGGTTAAGCACCTTTATCTAAGGCGTGGTTGCTCTTTTGTTGTCCTGTTGATAAGCTGATTGCATAGGGGCGACCATCTGCCCACTTGTGTGGTCTCCATTTTCTGTGGAAAATTCCCTAACCCACTCACTTTTGATATGAGCCATGTGACACATACTGATGCATGGACATACTGTAGGTAGAGAGTGAATAATTATTAAAACAAACCCACACCAAGTTGGTAGCCAATGGCAACACACACACACACACACACACACACACACACACACACAAGCAGTTAATGTAAAAATGTTTTTTACATTTAAAAAGAAGATGACATTTATTTACAGCCTACAAGTTGTCAATATTACAGTACAATGGCCCGAAGAAGACAATATTGTGTTTGTGTGTGCGTGTGTGAAACCTTAACAGGTTTCACAGAGCTCTATTCAATAGAACTTGCCCAATGGCAATCATAGCCCTTTTACGCAGTAGGCCTACTTAAATGGTAGAATAAGCTTTCATCGTCCTTTGATGCGTGACTGATGTGCCGGCGAACACGGCATTCCCCGGCCAGAGAGCACGATGCAGCCTCGCCTCTTGCCAGCTGATCGCTCTCTGCCACGGCACGTTTTCTTTCGCTCCCAGAACAGGTTTGGCACTTTTCTGGCCGCTATATGAAGAATGGATCACGGGGCATAAAAAAAGACAACGTCCTGCCGGTTTGGAAATTTATGGACAGTGGACAGTCAGTGAGTGTACCCATATGTTTTAAAGCAAGGAGAGGCCCGACTTTAAAGCCGGTCGTGCAACAGCAATCAAATGCATCTCAATTACTTCGTATCGCCGCTGTGTGTGACCACCACTCATTAAATGACAGGTGTAATCCCTTCTCTATTTAAAAACAAATGGCTATATAAATGCGCGTATATGTACAATAATTATGTTTAATTTAAAGTAGGCTTATCACATAACACAAATCGACTATTATTGGAGATTGGACTAACAACAAACATGGTGCATGGCTGAGCGAAACAAATTTAAGCATTGAAAAAAAAATCTAAGAGATGACGAGAACCGAAATTCTAATTTAATTTAAATATTATGAAAGTAATTTTATATGCATTAAACTAAAAACAGATGCAGCCTAACTCAAAGCGTAGTCCTCTTCTTCCAGCACGTCATAAAAAAATGTTATTCAGTTATTTATAATAGTTCTATAATCATGTTTGTCACGATAAAGGAATTTTCTTAATTGTACTTACATAAAAAAAATGTTTTAGGTATTCTAATTCAAGGAATGTATTAGAAAATGAAACAGCATCTTATTTCACGTCTGAAGCAGATGTAAGACGCCATCTTCTGGTAGTTGAGAGTTTAACAACGTCATGCGCCACCGATACTGACGCTGACACCGTCGATACACAATCTCGAAGATTGAATTAAGATCATATAATGAAAATAAAAAATAAAATATACATATATTATATATACCCTCTATCTGAAAATTGTATCTAAAGATGGAAATAAAATAAGTATACCTTTGCTCAGACCAAGCCTTTGTTATGTTTAATTTAGACAGATGTAATAGGGTTTTAGCATATAGCCTATATTTAAGTATTTACATTTATTCACCAATTATCATTTTAATAGAAAATGTAACTCAAATTCATAATATAGTCACATCCACATTTTTCATGCAAATAACAAAACAGACAAGCAGCTGAAACCAATGTAATCAAATGAACACCTTCTGTATACTCACAATGGACATGTAGTCAAAACCAAACTTCACCATAAATTATTCCTAACAGCAGCAACGCTTTTCGAAAACACACAAATCCCAGCAATAGCAGGCCCAGACGCCATTGCCTAGACCAGCTGAGCACAGTCCGTTCCTCTCCGTTCTCTCACCCTGCCATGTGACCCCCAGGCCTGCCTCTCCAGATGGCCGTCTGTCTTCCTGTTTGTCTGTCTGTCTGTCCATCTGTCTGTCTGTCTGCCTGTCTGTCTGTCTGTCTGTTTGTCTGTAAACCCCCCCACCACTAGCAGCCCATCTCGCTGAGCAGACAGCATGGGATTTATCCCTGTGTTAGCTCACTGCTAACAACGGGCCTGACATGCGTACTGGAGCCCAGAATGCATTGCACAGTACGCAGTCAGCCTCACACAATCACTGTGTGTGAAACTATACTGCGTACGAGTGGACAGATGTATCTGTGTGTGTGTGCGTGTGCGTGTGCGTGTGTGTGTGTGTGTGTGTGTGCGCGCACGTGCATGTGACTGTGTATATCCTTGGTGCAAGTGAAATGAAATGCTGTTAAATTAGTCAGTAGAAGGAGAAACGTATTGACCGGTCACCAGTAGACATCTTACGCGCTGTGGTCCGACACCAAATGTGGTCCCCGCTTGGTTCTGTTTCCCTAGTGAGGATGCCAGAGACCACGCCTCCCAAACGGAGGAGCTCCACCGAATTGTGTTTTTATCGTTTCTGGACTTAAGAGTAGGCCACTTAACTATCTAAGCTTTCGCAGTGATCAGCCCATTTATCTGGGATTATTGCAGTGAATTTGCTGTTTGGTCTTCTTCCAGACCTAAAATGTCAAGTCCAAAGTCATGTATGCAGTAGCTTTATTCAGTAAGACCTCAACAGATCCGCCCAAAGCTGGTAGCAGTTGATCTTTGGATAGAGCATGAAATAAATAAATCCTCCTTTAGCAGATCAATATTCATCCCATTTAATGCTGGATGTGAAACTGCTGGATTTGAGGTGGTAATGCTGATGTACAGCTAATCGTTGGAAAATAAGCAGCAGGGCTTTGCCATTCTCCACTGCACTATAGTTTAAATAGGGACGCGCATGAGTAAATGCCGATTGTCTAGCCAGTGAAGGACCCTCCAATTAATACCCAAGCATCTCTTTGTCTTTGGAATGGAAGAAGGCCTCATTGAGACACTCCCTCATGTAGCTTCATAGTTTATCATGTCTGGTCTACATAGGAAGGGTGAAAAAGTTATTAAGGTTCATTATTGTAATATGTAGTGTAATGGTTTGTTGATGGAGGAGGGAGTGGACTTGGTCTCGCCCCGGGGTTGTATGTCGGCATGAGTGAGGAAGAAGTGTCCTCCATGTGCACATTCCCCTGGGTCTGTTGTAGGAAGGGCCGCCTGCCCGCCACCTGTGACAGTGTGACAACAGAGAGCCCAGAGCAGTCTGAAGACCAGCTTCCATAGCATGAAATATATGCCAGCACAGTGATTTATGGCTGACCTTTCTGTTCCCAGCCCACCCCTGCTTCCCACTGTGGGCCGTTCAGTGGACGGCCCTCTTGTGGATGATTTAGATCACTGGATGACATTGCAGCACACTGTTGAATACTTGAGCTCACATCACAAAGACTGTAGATGGACACAAGATATCTGATTTAACGTAGCAGGATTTAGTTTTTATAACTCTCTTTTTTGTTTGGCATATTTTTTTAATAAATGCCACAGAATGTATTTGATAAGATACAAACAGGGCCTTTATTGTTAGTCCTGTGTATATTATTCATAATAATAGCCTACACGTGACACACATTTTTAAAAAACCTGTGTGTATAAATCATGAAGTACATATCTCTTAGCTACATATAGTCACCTACAGAAAGTATGTGAACAAGCCTGGCAATTAGAATTGCCATTAATACCTTTAAAGTTGTATTACTGAGCAAGTATAGCAGGATAAAAAGGAAATAGGACTGGATAGTACAGTATATATATATATATATATATATATATGGACAGGGAGCTATAGCTACAGAGCTGCCAATCTGTGATGCTTTTCAAAGATGTCTGTCTCTCACGGTTTGAAGGGGAAGGAGAGAAAGAAGGAAACAGAAATACAAAAGGGGGAAGACATACAAAGTTATTTGGTATTTTCTGACCTTCCCTTAACACACACAGCCTCATTTAAATAAACAAAACCAAGTTGCTCAGATCAATTTGTGAACAATAAGCTTTACCCCTGGGCCTGCGCTCCGACAAGCCTTGAAAGTGGCGCCAAACCTCGTTGCGTCGTCGAGTCAGAGACGCAAATCCCATCCTTCAACAAGCTCCACTGGTGGCCTCACCTTCTTTGGAAACCACTTTGAAGTTAACGGAGGTAGAGGAAGGCAGCCTTGAAATACACAGATGGCGGTCTGCCAAGAAGGGCGTAGGCTACATGGGTCCAAAACCACCGCCGCTTGGCACAGATGTAAGGCTGAGCACCTGCAGGATTCAGCAGCAGTTGGTTGGTTCCAGGCCTGTCTCTGAGAACTCATCCCCTCATCTCCAGTTGGTCTAGCACTGACAGAGTTGCTACATTAATTTATTAATTCATTGTTTTTATATGGTGTTATACATATTATAAGGAATGTGTGGCCCGTGTACTGTAGACATACAGGAGACTGTAGACTATAGTCATACAGAAGACACACTGTAGTTCCATACACAACCAGCAGATGGAGACCACAACACAAAGAAGTTAGCAGACAGCAGTATATTAGTAATGCAAGGGAGGTTCTAACTTTGCTGTTTAGCTATAATAATTGTTTTTGTTGTGTTGCTTCTGTTCCCCTTTCTGCATGGTAAAAATAAAACAAATCTTAAAATTAAAATGATTACATTAATGAATTAAGTACATTTAATCAAACAAATGCATGTTGCATTAGTTTTATTTAATAATAATTGTGGTCTAATACCAATTCCCAAGTTTACATAAAATAACAATATATGTCTTTGACATTCAGAAAAATATGTAATAGGAAGACATATTATATTTTTATATTGTTATTAATGCAATGTTCAGTGAAATATAGTATTTGTATGTTTATGTTAAAAATAATTTTGTAATTTAATAATTTAATAGAATAAGTTCCCAATGGTTATTTTATTATTTGCAGCGGTCAGCTTGCTATATGCTTGCTTGAACACTAGGGACTGAACTTTGTCCACAAAAGAAACAATTTATCTCATGATTTTAAGACCATAATGGCTTTGTTCACACATTTAATATTTTACCATTAGGGCTATTTTATGTAGTGTATAAACAAACAAAAAATAAAAAAATAAAATAAACATTAGACATACATTTGGTACATCTTTACCTCATTTATGTGCATAGGCATTTAAGTTTCCATATCCATAAGAGCAAGCAGTTAGAAAATCTATTTTCAGAAAAAGATATTTCATAAAATGCTCCATGAAAAAATGTGGATAGGTTGCATAACAGCCAATGGCCCTGAACCTGTCCTTGCTATATGTTATCATATCATGCTATATGTTCGTACCACATGTTTTTCTGGTGTTACATGCAGTGAGAAAGGCTTGCCACAGCCTGCTGCCACCTCAGCGCTCATTAGCACAGATGAGTTCAAACCTGTTGGGACTTTAAAGGGACACTCCTTGATGTAAATGGGCCGCATTTACATAGCTTAGCTAAACTTCTGTATAGGATTGCCTCACATTTATACGCTGATCAGCCATGCAAGGCACCACCGGGAGGACACCTCGGCAGGAGTTAGCGAGGTTTGAATCAGCAACTTCGCCAAGCTGTACCCACTGCGGCACTGTGGCCAGCGGTAAGTGTACAGTGTGAATTAAAGTAGCATTACAAACACATTGCTGTTGTGATGTGAGTGTGCAGCCACATGCACAGTTGTATTCCAATTTACAACCTAGAACAAGTCAAGTCAATTAATTTAAAAAGCACATTTAAAGTCAGGGTTAGTCATTCTCAAGACCGCTTGCTAACTTCCAGCTCAAATAAAAGCAAACACCTTCAGATTCTCCGCCTCACACATTGAAACACTTTGTGAAGCCATGGTTCTATTTATTGAGCCAGGGTATAAGTGTATAAGTACAAGATATATGGTGAATTTGAGTCTACCTTTAAGTCTATATTACTTTCTGCCACTGGATGTCAAACTAGAGCACAAGCATTTCAGATCAAAACAAATGCTTCTTGGGCCACACACATATTCACAGTTGTATTACAACTAGGAACAAGCTGAAGCAGAAATTCCACACTGAGCACCATGTGCTTATTGTATAAATATATTGTCTACTGTATGTCACATACAGTACAGGAATTCCTGTGGGTAGCATTGGTGATTGCAGACCAAATGAATGTCAAGCTTATAACATGCCTTTTTTCATTTATACACAATGTATTATATTAAATATATGTATTCAAATTAGTTTCAAACAACATGATATACTGTATATGTATATCTAAATCAAATACTGTGCATGTCAATGTGTACTCTTTAGCTGGTCTACCAAGATATGCATACAGATAAAGACACACACACACACACACACACGGTCTCTTAGTCTGGAGCTGTAGATAGATGCCTGTTTTGCCTAGCACCAGTCTGAGGGCTGGCTCATAGCCTGACAGCACTAGCCTCAGAGCTAGTGTCTCTAACATGTCTGTGATGCGCCCACGCCCACAGATATAAAGTAGGCCATACTGTAGCCCTTACATGAATAATATTTGACTGGTAGTGTTGGGGCGGAATGTGTGTCCACCGGTTAGCTCTTAGCTCTCTGTGAACAGTAAGGAAACTTAGGAAAGGCCCCACTCTATCTTATCTACCCTTCATTTTCAGCCGGGATCACCTCAGGCCAGTGACAGCTTGCTTGACACATTATTCCACAATGTAGTTTCAGCGCCTTATCATGGCAGTTCAGCCGTACATTACTGCCCAGGGAAAATACTAGAAACACAAATGTGACATCACTGCCGAGAAAACAGGGATTGTGACACCCAACTTGAATTGTCTCTCGGGTTTAAATTGTCAAAATGTGTTGGCTTAACAAGGTGTTAATAATTGACTGTACCGTTAGTTTAAAATGGATTGGCATCCAGTAGATTAACAGAAATAACAGAATTAGTGAATTATAAATACAAAATATTCTTAGACAGAAAACATTTATGACTTTATGGATTTTACAACACACACAGAACCTATACACAAGAAATGTAAGCAATGTAAGCACACCAAACTAACTAACTAACTAACTAACTAAATAAATAAATAAATAAATAAATAAATAAATACATGTTCTGCATGTAGTTCAAGTTTGCTCATTGAAGCTCATTGAAGCTAATTAAAATGATTTTTACTGGTTTTCAGAAACACTGAAAAATAAAATTTATAATTTTTTTAATATTCCAAAACATTCACTTTAAAGATGGCTGGGTGACATATATTAATAACATCAACAACAATAAAAATAACAATCATAATAATGATAAACTTAAATTAATTAAAACAAATATTATAATAAAAAAATGTAATAATTTATTTTGTAATATATTCAAATTGTATTACTTATTTACTTATTAATAGTATATTGTGTGCATTTCGTGACTTATTTCTGATTACTAAAGTAATCAAAGTAAAGTGTCAAAGCATAAAAGAGTGTTGCAACGTGTTAGTATGACATTGTGGTATTCTTACAGTAAATTTGTTTTTTAAACATACTTTCTTGGACATGCTGTTAAAATAAATGTAACAGACAGACACATCGTCTGCCTAAAAAAAAAATTTACAGACAGACGATGCGTCTGTCTGTAAAATTTTTTTTAGGGCCTTAAGGTTATCAATTTCAAATAAAACACACAGAAATATAATTTTACAAAATGAGAGGTAAATAATAATAAATAAATAAATAAAATACATCTTTATGTGATGATTTGTAATATTGTTTGTACTAGGTTATATTATAGTTAGTATATTGTTACTCAGGTTTGGGGAGGTAAATTTTTTATGTAATCCATTACATTTACTAGTTACCAGACTAAAATTATAATCAGTAATAAAATTTTTGGATTACCTACATTTAGTAACATAATCTGATTACGTTCCATTACTTTTAGATTACTTCACGTATAAATTGTTATTTGAAATTCCATTGACGTTAATGAAACATTAATAAGAGAACAGACAATTGCTTAATTTAACTTCTGCAAACTTCCCTTTTAAATTTGAAAGTAAATGCAATGGATTACAGTGTTTTTTTGTAATCAGTTACATTAAATGTATTACATATAATTATTTACTTCCCAATCCTGTTGTTAGTATATTAATACATTATTATTGTTAGTGTACAGGAATATGTGACATAGTAATAATAATAATAATAATAATAATAATAATAATAATAATAATAAGCATCATCATCATCATCATCATGATCATGATCATGATCATCATCATCATCATCATCATCGTCATCATCATTATTATTATTATTATTATTACAATAATGTTTCCTCTATCTGTATGAAGGATGATATTTTGGAATAAAACGAATGTCTTTCATTGCTGAAATGGTCTGCATGGTCATGGTCCTGCTGTTCCCGGCTCCACAAGAGGCTTCATGTAATCCAGCCACCGAACGAGGCGGCGTAAGCCATGCTAAGTCACTCTTAGCTTCAGCGCCTCACTTTGCTTAAGCCAATTCATGCTGTATAAAACCATGCTAATCTTGGCTTTACGACGGGACTAGCAAACTTGATATGTATCCTCTGCTAACCTGAAGATAACGCAGTGGCCAACTGGATCATCTCTTTAAGGGTTTCTGTTGTTTACATGCAAAGAAATTGCTCAGAAAGTGTCTATATTGCTTTTTCATATTCATATGCGTTTACTCATTGTATAGTTACAAGCCACTCTAAGCAACAATCACACAGTTTCTCGTGTACTGTAAATGGCAGTTTGGCTGCCATTAAAGACAGACAGTAATTCAGTCGTGATTAAGCCCAGTCACAATTGCCTTTTGATTTGCAGCTCTGCTGTTTTAATATGGTGTCTGGATGCACTATACATGTGGGCAAATGCCACCACAGTGCTAGTGAGGGGCTCCAGGTCCACTGGACAGCACAGACGGAACCACACAGAGAATACGTTATTGGCCCATGTGCGTCCCACATGTTGTTTACTCTCAAAGTCGCCGCTATGGTGCATCATGACATAATAAACCTGAAAGACAGTCAGCATCAGTGTCAATCTTGTTACAATGGAGATAATAAGGTTCATAATACTTACAACACTCTCTATTATATTTTATTCTGTTGTGTATTATTTAGCTCAGGAGCATTTAATATTAAAGCCCAAGTATCCATGACAACACATGGCAGCGTACACAGTGCCTGCTTAGCACAATCTACACAACGGTGATACCAAGGGACCTATATAGCAACGTAACCTGGTGTGTGCTCAACTATGGCAGCCCGAGCCTTGTCAGAGCTGCATGGCAGCTTGTCTTGATGAAAGCTCGCGTTCAGGCCTTGTGCCGTTTGTTCCTGTGGAAGGATGGACATCTGTACACTTATCGCAGTCTGTCTTCACACTGCCATGCATGGTGGCAGGTCTGAGTGCACATCACGGTCTGACAACGCACGCCAGCCGGTCAGTTGACAGTCAGGATCACATTAAAACTACATTTAACTTTTCAATATTATGCAAGCTTCCTTCTCACATTGTTGTTCCATCTAAGATATTATACCGTTATTATAATACGCACCATTGTTCAAAGACACGGTAAATAAATAGAAATGTAAAAATATGTTATCAGCGGCAGAATACATTTGTAGTTCTCTGCTGTCTGCCACTTATCTCAAACCTCTTCAAGCAAGGGTGAGTATTTGGTGTGGGAGGGCACTATACTTCGGCCTGTGAATGCATAAGCACCCTCTCCTCCTTCCCCAGGGCTGGACAGTGTCAGGTGGGGTCAGCGTGGAGACCAGTGAAGGGGGGAAAGGGGGGGGGGGGGGGGGGGGGAA
>JAODTR010000002.1:182203-193597 GCA_025399935.1 Amblyopsis rosae | reverse complement strand
AGGCTGTAGATGTATGTTATAGATCACAGTAGTCTATAAGGCTATAGATGTATGTTATAGATCACAGTAGTCTATAAAGCTATAGATGTATGTTATAAATCACAGTAGTCTATAAAGCTATATATGTATGTTATAGATCACAGTAGTCTAAGGTTGTAGATGTATGTTATAGATCACAATAGTCTATAAGGCTGTAGATGTATGTTATAGATCACAGTAGTCTATAAGGCTATAGATGTATGTTATAGATCACAGTAGTCTATAAGGCTATAGATGTATGTTATAGATTACAGTAGTCTATAAGGCTGACTGTAGATGTTATAGATCACACTAGTCCATAAGGCTATAGATGTATGTTATAGATCACAATAGTCTATAAGGCTGTAGATGTATGTTATAGATCACAGTTGTCTATAAGGCTATAGATGTATGTTATAGATCACAGTAGTCCATACGGTTGTAGATGTATGTTATAGATCACAATAGTCTATAAAGCTATAGATGTATGTTATAGATCACAGCAGTCTATAAAGCTATATATGTATGTTATAGATCACAGTAGTCTATAAGGTTGTAGATGTATGTTATAGATCACAATAGTCTATAAGGCTGTAGATGTATGTTATAGATCACAGTAGTCTATAAGGCTGTAGATGTATGTTATAGATCACAGTAGGGAGGAACAAATAATTAGATAGTCGATCATAGGGATGACGCTGTATGTCTTCAGGAAGCAGGGGACAGACAGCTTCTGGGCCGCTGGGCCCAGAAGCTGTCTGGTCGATCGGATGAGGACCTCTATCCCTCGATGGAGCTCAAGAACCTGCTGAGAGCCGGAATCCCACGGGAATACCGGCAGAGGATGTGGCTCTGGGTGGTCCGAGCCAGGACACGCAGCACACGTGAACGCTACCCGAACCGCTACGAACAGGTGTGTGAGTAGCGTGCTTGCTGTGTTACTCCTTTACTTACTTAAAGGTACAGTATGCAATTCACCTCCTTGCATTCAGCCATCTTACTGTTCTTTGTGTAAGAGATGCAGTACTTCTACGAAGCCCTGGCTCCGTAAATAGGAACATAAACAAGTGGGGAACACCGCTCACAACAACAGCGGCCTAGCCTTCTCAGTGTGTTGCCAGTGTGTGTGGGGCTTCTGAGGAAGCACCCTATGACATTGAAGGGAAAGGTGTTTTTGTTTTTATTTGAGTTCGAAGGCAGGAGGCGTCCTCGAGGAGTGATCCTTTAAATAAATAAGTAAATAAAGAAAATAAGCTTCACATGTAACAGAAGCTAACGGTCTTAAATCTGTGAATTCCATTACCAGCTAACTGTTACCTTTTAAATGTATCAGCAGTGGAACTACAGCAGAACTACAGTAGACAACGCTTATTGCGACCTGAAGTCTTTTCAATTCATACATTTGATGTCATCCAACATAGTTAACTCCAAAGGTCTCCAAAGGTCATAAATTAAAGCCAAAGGTCAAAGTTATACACCTACTCTATATTATGATATATGAACGGGGGTTAAACTGCTAGGATATTGCTGAAAGCATAACGGACATTAATTTGCCTTTGGGCGGGGAGGTGGACGGACAGTGACATCGTCTCGGGGGGAAAGGGGGGGGGGGGGGGGTTTAATGGCCGATGATGCCTCCAGCCGGTTGGGATGTCTGCAGACTCTATGGAATACAATGGCGCACATGATCTGCCATGCCGGGAGTGTATTGTACCTTTAACTGTGTGTGCGTGTGTGTGCGTGTGTGTGCGTGTGTGTGTGTGTGCGTGTGTGTGTGTGTAGCTGTGCGAGAAGAGCAGAACATCCCCTCACCCCGCCTCCAGACAGATCCAGTTGGACCTGCATCGAACGCTTATAACCAATCAGCATTTCTCCTCACCGTCTAGCCCCGCCCTCCAAAAGCTACAGCACATTTTATTGGCCTTTTCCTGGCAGAACCCTGCTATTGGCTACTGCCAGGGACTTAACAGGTACATATGCACAAGGCACATGCAGTTTGTACCAGTCCAACATGACTGTCAATTGTGTTGTTTTGATATATTTTGATGCACTTTTGTGCTTTTCACGTTTTTATTTGTTTAAAAATATATAAATGAATATCGATATTGCAATTTTCATGATCAATATCGCAGTATCACATTTGATCAATATATCGTGCAACCCTACTGATGACGGCTGTGTGTGTGTGTGTGCGTGCGTGCGTGCGTGCGTGTACGTTGCCTGGTCCTTCAGGTTGGCAGCCATCGCTCTCCTCATCCTCCAGACGGAAGAAGATGCCTTCTGGTGCCTGGTGGCTGTGGTGGAGAGCATCATGCCTCAGGACTACTACACCCAGAACCTGGTGGCCTCTCAGGTGAGCATGCCACGTCCACGTCCACCATACGCCCACGTCGAGCAGAGCCAAGGTCATGCACCAGCTGATCTCATATAGCGGAGAGATCAGCCAATCGCTGCCTTAACATGCATTTGCTAAATCGTCCAGGGTGCCTTTTTAAAGCTGGCTAAGCCCCTTGGCAACCCCACTTTCTCCCCAATCCCCTCCTATTCAGCTGTCTGTGTTAATCGAAGTCATCTCGATGTTTGTTACGTTCTCTACCCTGTGGGGAACAACTATGAATAAACATGGTCAAACATCTGACGGAGACGCACTCTAGTAGCCTACATGAACAGAAAATGAGAAATAGTACAGCGGCACACATGGACACAAGGTCACTGAGCTCCTTTAGTACGACCCATTCTACCTCAAATGCTGGATTGTGCTCCAATAGCTCTCCAGTATCACTGACTCCATCTTTAAGGGTATTCCCCCACCTGTTTTGGACAGGTGTTTAAATATGTAGAAATACCAACCTGTTGTGTCTACTGGCAGGCCGACCAACGGGTTCTGAAGGACTTCATGGTGGAGAAACTCCCGCGTCTGGCGTCTCACTTCGAGGAGCACAACATCGACGTGTCGCTCATCACCTTCAACTGGTTCCTGGTGGTGTTTGTGGACAGTCTGCCCAGTGACATCCTGTTCCGCGTCTGGGACGCCTTCCTTTACGAAGGCACCAAGGTACAACTTGTCCTGCTGCGCGGGTATTCTAAGTGGGCGCGGTCGACCTTGACATGCAATTCTCTCCTCAGGTAATTTTCCGCTATGCTCTGGCACTGTTTAAATACAAAGAGGATGACATCCTGAAGATCCACGACAGCATTGAGATCTGCCAGTACCTGCGTTTCTTCCCCAAGACGATCACCGATGGCAGGTACGAGAGTGTCTGTACAACAACTGATTCAACTGAGATTTATTCCTAAATACTATATTTAAATTGAACAAAACCCTAAATCCATTTAGCATGTTTAAACCTACTATACTGCTTTTCTCAGCAGGGCTGATTTATGAGCATAGGGCTTGAAAACACGTAACTTCAAGAGGTTCAGTACTGCCTTGTTTCAGTGGTCAAATATCTTAATATTTCAAACTCTGACGGCCCGCCCGTGGGCCGTTCACCATCTTGGTTGGGGAAGTTGTGCTGTTGACATGTTTAACTTAAAAGTTGTTCTTCATGCTATATACCGTTAGAAAGCTATACATCTTACAATTTGATTGATAAAATAATTCAAGATACAATCGTAACATCAGGTACACTCAATGGATATGTCAGACCACCACCTGCAATAATTGCAGGAATTTTAAAGGGATTATTAACCTTAACTCAGTTAACAGATCACCGATGGCAGGTACGAGAGATCAGTGTCTGTACAACAACCAGAGAGGTCTAATTTGGCAATTTGTTTTAATGTAATTGTATGATTTACATCATGACATATAGCCAGATGTTTGGTTAGTTTTCAGTGTTTAGTTAATTCAACAGCCAACCAATCAGTGTCTGTCTTTGACACACACACGCACACATTGTCTCACCTTACCTTATGCCTCGTCTACAGGAAGCTGACCAGCATTGCCTTCAGTGAGATGAACCCCTTCCCTGGCAGGCTGCTGAGGAACCGTCGTGCACTTCACCTGGAACGCCTGCAGGGGGAGCTCAAGGAACTGGAGGAGCAGCAAAGGCAGTTTGTGACAGAGAGCACTGAATGCAAAGACAAAGACCTGAGTACCGTGGTCAGTGAGGATGATGATGAACCTTAATGGTGAAGAAACCTTCCAACCAGGCCATATGGATGAAGTATTTAATTTGATCTCAAGGGCAGACTTGCTGTTTTGCCTTTAATCACCTCTGTCTGGACCACTTGGAAAGACTCACACATCTTGCCCACATCCCGTCTGTCTTGAGGGTACATTTTAGCTCCGTGTTTAAGATTGATGTAAATAGTGTGCTCTTCTGGCTGAAGCAAAAATCCCGCCCATTTCCGCCTGTCCTCCAATAACAGTTGATCATTTTTTGAATCCGACAGAAACTCAGTTAACTGTCTGTTTTCCTGTTATAGCCTGCCATGCTGTTTCGTTAGATAGGTGAAAGCAGCTTGGGTTCGGTCAGTTCTTCTCATGGACTAGTTCTTATTTGCAGCAGGTCACCGTTTTTATTGTAACCTTTGGTGGACCTCAACCAGCCAGATGTGCCGTACCCTAGGAGATAGCAGGGGCCTCCCTTGAACCAGGACATGAACTAGTTTCATGAGCGCTGAACACATTGGGTACATACATGTGAATATTATGAACATAGCATAAATGACAACATCCTCTAAACCTTACTAGAATTAGCGCTATACCCTAAGCTGCCTATAGGGGTCACCATTTATTTTCTCTACAGCACAATGGGCTCACCATTTTCACACCATGCCCCCCACGCTTCTTACAAACACACACAAAATGTTAACACTATGAAGACCAAAATTTGGGGTTCTTGGGTGCTAGTGTATAATATAATTTAGGAATGTACCTTTAATAATTTCGCTACTTTTTCTTCTGTTGAATCTTTGCCCCTTCACTAACACTGAATGACATTTTTTGGCTAGCAGTACCTTAACATTTGAATATAGCGTGAATTGTCAATATGCTGACACTGAAAAAGACTAAAATACAGGTAATGTAATTGTGATAGTTTTTTTAAATAGTTTTTATTTTGGTTAGCAAAGTTACATAGCATCTACTACATTATTGCAATACATTCGTCTGGTGTAAATAGTACAGAACGTTACTCAAAACTCAGTATTCTTTATTCGTCATGTCTGTAAGGTATTTTCTGAATTTTGCTTTTTCCTACACATTTTATACATAAATATTTTTATAATTTTCATGTCTACACTTTTTAATAATCCAGCAGTACAAAAAGAAGTTCAATTTTGTTTTTATTATCTTAGAAAAAAAGAAAATAAACAAATATACATAAGAAATGATAAATATACAAAATAAGAACATCGTAATCCTGTGTTACAAACATATTACTGCAGGGAGAAACTCAAAAGCTACTTCGTCAGACCATACCTAATTTTAAGACACTCCCTTATTAAAGGTGTAGAAACAAAATTCCCTCAGCCAACAAATAGTTCAGGACTAATCCAATTGCTCCGTCAGTGCTGTCGATTTTGACCTAGGGAGATGGGCTGAAACATTGACATGCGCGTTGTCTACCAGTTTTTAATCTCACCATCTGATTATAACGGGCTACTAACAACCAATATAAAAACTTTAAAAAATGAAATGCATTAGAAATCCCCTCTTACCATGACAATAGAACCTGGGAGAATGTTCTGGTCAGGGCCAGACTGGCTTTGAATTTGGCAAAAAGACCAGTGTGAAGAGGTCCAAATGCGCAGGGAGCACCCCGAGATTTATTCCTAAATACTATATTTAAATTGAACAAAACCTTAAATCCTTTTAGCACATTTAAACCTACTCTACTGCTATTCTCAGCAGGGCTGATTTATGAGCATAGGGCTTGAAAACGTGTTACTTCAAGAGGTTCAATACTGCCTTGTTTCAGTGGTCAAATATCTTAACTCAGTTCCCGGGGGATTGTTCGTTAACATCAGCAAAGTAAGTTAATTTAATGTTCACAGATCAATTCAGCCTAGTGGTTTTTCTGGGAGCATTTAGCGGGTTGAGCTAGAAGCTTTATTTTGTCCTGTGAGGCATTTTCTGTTAGGTAATATTGACCCTTTGCACCACTTAACAAGTAACAAAAAGTCTCTTAAGTTATAACATTTTCATGATCTAGAAATACTTAACAGCTACAATCTTTTATAGTGCAATTCATAACATGCTTTGCGCATTAGGAGTCCTGTGGCAAATTTACCCCCACACACATGCTCCTAATATTTCAGAGCTAAATAATCTTGTTTAAGGTCTATGTATTCCTGGAGAGAAGCATAGCAACTACAAGTTTTAGTCCAAAACAATACATAACTATTTGAGCAAAATGTTATATCTTGAAATTACTCATTCCATCACCTCTAAATTGTAAACGATCCATTTTGTCCATTTACCAAAGATTTAAGGTACCTTTGTTAAAAATTTGTATATTCCTTTGATTAGTAATAAGATATTTCTCTGTTGTCTTCTACTTGTTGAGTTGGTATTTGTTCTGAGGTTGTGGAACAGTCACTGCCATCTAAACCTCACGTCTTAAAATCTGGAGCATCTAAAATACAAAGGGCATACTTCACAATGTGTACTTAATTTCACAACACCTTCACAGACAACAAAGGTAGTATTTCCTTTACCAAACCAAGAACAAATGACTCCAGTATGCAGTGTTTTGTACGCAGCCTAACCCTAATGTGGGACAGATGTTAAGGCTGTGTCTGTTTGCCAGCTGACCCTGTCGTTTGAGTCAACTGGACCAAGAACAATGCTCTTCCCCAGTTAAACTAGTTATGTCTAGTCATATCTAACCATGTCCCACACAGGGCCGACATTCAGCAGGTGTTAATTCCGACATATCTATAGTAAACAATGCAGCTTAGTAAGGTAAGCACTGTTACCATGGTAGCAAATGGAATATACAGTAGGTTACTTAAAAGGTAGTGGGATACATCAACCAGGACAACAGAAAACAATAGTTACATTTGGAATACTATGATAGTAGAATGGTGATTACATATATATAAAAAAGTAACATCATGTTAAAAACGTCAATTGAATTACCTTAAAGTAACAAATAGGCTCACATAAGTAGCCCAAAATGTATATTTGTGCATGAAAGTAAGGCCCCTTGATGGGCAAGTTTGTTAACCGTTTATGAGACTGTAAAATGTGCCTAAAAAGCCTATCCAAGGCATACCCAAAGTAAATTGAGAACTGTTCTTGAACCTGCTCTTATCGGTAAACCATTTGGAGAACATGTTTTGGTCTTGTCTGGCAGGCAACACTTATTAAGGTTTATTCCCCAACAGTCAGAGTCACTGTAAGTGCTACTGGCGTTTAAATGCACTGATATTTTTCACGCCTCAATATGTTTACCAAACAGATGACTGCAGATGGAATTATAGCAGGGACGCATTAGCTGGAACACGCAATGGAGTCCAACCAGAAGTACAACAGGTCAGAACAGCCTTAAATATAACCTACAATGATAACTACCAAGTAGCTAACTATCGCCACCAGTGATACATAGGATAAAGGCAATATATAATTCCATGTGCTGTTGTGTTTGGTCGTAATGAAAACCTGAAGAACGTCGACCCTTCATGACATAATGGTTTGGAGACCAATGTATCTCGCCAGCCAATAGCCCAGTCCCAACAAGATAGACCAATGTCTCTCGCCAGCCAATAGCCAAGTTCCAACATGATACGTTGTCTTGGAGAACATCGGTACATCGAAGTAGGAAGACTTGTTCTGTGGCTGTTAATGATGCCATTTGTTTTATTGCTGGCTGTGCTCAGATCAGTTTTCCAGACAGACTGCAGTCATGTTACCATGGCAACACGACAAGCAACCACATGATTAGCAAATCACTTCCAATTTCGTTATGAAATTTAATTTGTTAACGGAATATCTGAAGGTTGTTTTTCTTTTACGAGCGGTCCGTTTCTGCAAGGTGCTAACCTATAAAGATACAGCAGGTTACCATGACAGCGTATTGTCACAATCACACTGGATCACAAATCCAGAGTGTTCTGTATAATCTTGACAGGGTAAGTTAGAATGGCTGACTCAGTTTTAACACCAAACCCCCGGGCTCTCCGTGTAATGCTTCCGCTGCCCGGACCTTTTGCCCCATCCGAACCTGTTCCTCACTGGCTAATGACCCCAGGAAACCCAGGAGAGCAGAACATTGACTTGACTGTAGATGTGGGGCTCGTTCAGAGGTCCATGGTGTTTCCTTGCACGGTACAGAGAAAGGTTCAGCTGCGTTCGCTGAACGCTCCCGCACCCTTGCTCTGTGAGGCGGGGTCAAATCCAACGGCAGTTCGTTTCTTCAGTTAGTTTCTCAGTGGTTGGTTAAAAAACGTGTAAGTCGTTCGTCGTCACGTGATTAGCAGACATCTCCAACCAAAACACGCTATGCAAAACAAAAAACAAACCAAATCAACACCTATTAGTTCCAACTAGATGGCGATCAGTTTTAGTCTTGTAAAAAAGGACACTACGAAAAATGCATCAGCCTTTTTAAAATATGCAGCGCTTCAATATAAAGTGCTTCATTACATTGTTATTCTCTTCTACATTTTCTTATTAAAATATTGTATTCCCTGGAGTGAACCCATAGTAAACATGTTACACGTTGGTAAAAATAAACATTTTGGAATGTCTTTTTTTTTTTTTAGAGTCCCATTCTGTGGTTTTGGTCAAGCTGAGCTTGTTCCTGGAGCCTGCAAGGTCAGATAATAATGGTCTTAATACAGAGTACATCAGATCAGCTTTCAAATGTCTTTGGTGGCTGGTGGTGAAAGGAAGAAAAGCTTATGCAGATGCAAATGAATTAGAGGTTTCTGAATTGTCAAGCAGAGCTGGTAGTCAAGGACAACTAGTCTCGTTTGTGACCTCTAAACTTGTTTTTTTTTTGTGCATAATAACTTGGCCTCTACAAGATTAATCTAAGGATCTGAATGGCTTGTTCATCGAATGTGTTTGTCTATTTGATAAATAAATAATGTATATACCATCATTCACAACCAAATCGACCACACTATACCACTTGTAACCAGCAGAGGGCCCTCACCCCAAGACTGCCAGTGATCTGTATCTCAATCCACTGGCTTGTGTAAACAAGGTGATCTGCTGCTTTTATACTTCAGGTATGTTCAGATGGCAGGTGAAGGCCAGCGCTTCAGGCAAGCAAAACCCTAATAACTACAGCTCTGTTTTGTCAAACCTGTCAACAGGCTCCACATAAAGGAAGATAAGCGCCATCAAAACTCTTCTCCACAAAGCAGCACGGCACAAGGCACATGAAGTCAACGTGCACATGTGCATGCAGTGAGATTCAGGCAGATTGATAAAGCAATGGAAATAAATTACAAAACAATAAGGGAGAATGGAGGTTTTGTCCGAGCCGAGGCGGTTCAGCAGCAGTGAGGATGAGGATGGTGATGAAGGTGAGCTTGGTTAGCACCAGCAAGTGAGTTGGCCTGCGTTCGTCCACCGGCATGCTTCCGTTAGCATGTGTTAGCATGCGTCAGCACGTGACAGCGTACGTTAGCATGTGATAGCATGTGTTAGCATATGTTAGCATGCGCTAGCATGTGACGGCATGCGCTAGCTTGTGTCAGCATGCGTTAGCATGTGCTAGCATGCGATAGCATGCGCTAGCATGTGTCAGCATGCGGCGACGGCGGCGTGGGAGGCGGGGTTGGGCCCGTGGGGCAGCGCGGCAGCGACAAGGAGGGTGGAGGCAGGCAGGTAGACGGACAGGAAGAGGACCAGGTCCTCGCTGAGGCACAGCGCCAGCCGGTCCCCCGTCAGGGCCCAGTCCAGCAGGACCCCCAGCAGCAAGTAGTACACGTGGAACTCCTGGAGCTCCTCCCATTCCACCATGACCCCCTCCTCCTCCTCCTCCTCATCTTCCTCGTCCTCCTCTGTCTGCGGCAGCCCGGCCCCGCCCCCACTGCTGTCACTCACCATAGGCTTCCTCTCCGCCCCTTCTGACTTCACTGCCTTGGCCCGGCCCCGCCCACGCTCCACCACCCGCTCCATTCTCCTGCTGCTTTCCACAAACTCCTGCAGGGGGCGGTGTACACAGTAAGTGGTGGCACACAATCAAACTGCAAAAATGTAATGGAAATAAAATCAAATATAAATATATACATCCACGGAAACAAATCCACTGCAGAAGTTTCTCAGATTTTTTTTTTACTTACATGTATGTATTTTTATGTTTATATTTACAGAATGTTTCTATTTGTTACGTTTTTGACATTTACAGTATATTTATACTATTAAATTTCTTAACGTTTTCCCACGTCTGTGAACCTAACATGTTTTTAGATAGCGGGGGAAACACACAGAAGAAGAACAGTGGAAACATTGTTCGTTGTTCATGGTTTGCTTTGGTTTTTAATAGCATACAAATGGCAAGCATGTATGGACATTATAAATAAATAAATAGATTGCATGTAATTATAAAATACATAAATTAACTACACACTTCCTAATTAGTCGGGTCCCAAACCCCACTGTGTAAAGCCCTGGGCGGTACCATATGGAGGACGGGCCAGACGTCTCACCATCAGAGCCTTGTCCATGTAGAACTCCTTGCCGGGCGTGCCGTCATTGTATTTGGTGTCGATGGCAAAACACAGGAAAAGCACGTCCACCACAATCTCGAAGATGGACAGGAAGCAGTGGGCCACCAGGAAGGAGAAGAGACACACGATGCCGAGCGGGAGCAGCCACTCGGCGTAGTCGCGCTGGTAGTTCAGCAGCAGGACGCCCGCGAACGCCGTCGTGGTTACGATAAGGACCTGCGCAGGAAGTTAGCACGGTGTGGGTCAGCGGGACCCACACCAACAAAGATGGGTCGTTGTAGTGCGTTTCAATGGAAAGAAAAATGGAGCTCTTCCAGTCTCTTAAGTGGGTGTGTCACCAACGGCATTTTTTTCTGTGGAGACAGCTGCTGTAAATCTACCATGCATGGCCTGAAACAAAGTCAAATTACCACAAAACAGTTCACTGCAGAAATACTGTTTTGGCCTCAGACTGATCGTAGGTACTTAAGGTACTTAGGAATTAATTGAATAAACACAAAATACCCAGTTTTGCACAATAGGGCGCACAAGATTATAAGGCGCACTGTCAATGAATGGTCTATTTTTGATCTTTTTTCATATATAAAGCGCACCGGACTATAAGGCGCATTAAGCGAAAAAAAAACCAGTCAGATAAGTCAGTCAAACTTTATTAAACGTGTTTACAATAACTCGCAACATTATTCAAACATTAATGAGCGTATTCACAATAACTACCAACCTTGTTCACACTGTAATATT